>VYZS01087960.1:1207-11259 GCA_013400695.1 Neodrepanis coruscans | reverse complement strand
GTAGTTTTTTGGACTAAGTGTGTGTTGTGTGACAAATAAACGGAAGCTGTTTATCAACCATATTGTCTGTGTGAAGTTTCCCCTCGCTGATCGCACATCTCCATCTAAATAAGACAGGCAAGTTGAAATGAGTGATGAGATATCCATTTTACAGATTTTTAGCTAAGCTATTTATTTTGATTACTATTGGATGCTATATCTTTCTTTGCTTCATTTGTCCCTTCATGTGTGGAGCTACCTGTTTTGTGTTTTTGTTGTTCTAAGCAAACTCATATAGATTTTTTTTTTTTATTTAAACAGTTATTTAGTTAAAGAAGGGATATGAAAACAAGAAGAGTTACGAAACAACAGAAATTAGTATTTAATAGGCATTAACTTCAACTCTTAGATGAAAGTAGGTACATGAGAATACTCTCTTAAATATTCAGAATATCATGGTTGCAACAGAAAAGCTTAAAATGTAAGAAAATTTCTACCTGCAGGATATACCATTAGAAAAGATACTGAAACTCTTCTCTTGCTACTATTTAAAACTTTTGGGGTTTGTTCTGGAGCAGAGAGAAGTTAAATATTAATATGAAGAGTAGATCACAGTAATACCAATCTTGATGACAAAACTTGTATCAAAACAATACCTAATCCACCCAAACTCTTAAAACATGGAGCATAGAAATTTATGGGAAGGACAATTGCTCTAAACCACTCATGTACATTTAAACACTTACTGCAGAATTCCGATGTCTTTCTGCCAGCTCCCTTCAAGAAACTAATGTTCCTCTAAAAAAAGACTACGGGATTCATCTAAGAGGCTAAAACTATGAGAATTACTTTTTCGCATTAATCGACTTAAAATTTGTTACAATACTTATGTTCCAAAAACGCCAAAACACAGCAGGTTTTACTGCTTTCTTGCCCAATATTTGACAAAAGCAAATCTCACATGCTTCCCAATGGGCTTGTTGTACACACAACAGCAAACCAAGTGGGTACAGTTCCTAAAAAAGTCCCACTGCAAGCAGGTACTTTGTAGGCTTTGCAAGTCCCACCTGCATTGGCTCCATCAGACACCAGAAAGCTCCTGGCAGNTCTTTAGTGCAAATATAAGCTATGAAAGCAAGAGGCTATAGTGTTCACACACACTCTGGTTTTGGTAAGGAAGTTATTGAGGCCTTGTGCTGGCGGCTGGTCCTTCAAAGAGAAAACCGAACTAAACTACTGCTTTCCTTGTACTGAATGTGGGTATTAATCTTATAGACAGGTTGGAAAAGATCTCACATTAAATAAAGCTATGAAAATCTTGTGGCTTTGCAACGAAAATGATGAAGAATCATTTTGTCCCTCCAAATTTAATGAGACAAGATCACTATCTTAGATCAAAATCACTGAATTAATCAAAACCTCCCTTTTCACTTCCTCTTGAGATTTTTAGGGATCAAGAATAAAATGCCACCTTTGTTTCAGTGGCAGTAATGAGGACCCACCTTTGTAGACCCTGAGAAAGAGCCTGGGCCTGCAGAACACCCACCCACAGGTTCTTCTTTCAAGGTAAATGCTGTGTTCACAATGCCAAACAAGTGTAACAAACTTTGGATAATGCTTTCACAAAGACAAAAAGGCAAAATAAAACAAACTTTGGTTTAATGATTTAAAAAATACAAAAAGATAAAAGACAGAACATAACACCAAACTTCTTGCATTTACTAATCAAAGGATCTATCTAATAAACTAAATGGAAAAAAACCCCAACCCTAAAACCTTAAAAGCCAATCTAATTTACATAAATTTCTATTTATATCTAATTCTTACTAGCCCCAGACAACCCCTTATTTGTTTTTTTCTTCTTGGGGAGAGGCTCTCCTTCCTTCTGTGGGCGATGGCTTCTCCTATGTGCGTTCCTTTCCTTCATTGTTTCAAACACCCTGGATGTTAGGAAAAAAGCAGCATTTTGAATTCCTCCATTTTTAATTCAATAAACACTAATAAACCAAGCCTCAAGATTTCCATTTTTATGAATTTCCATCTTTTTGGGGTGTGATATATTTTTAATTCAATAAGCACTGTGAAACTGAGCTTTGTTATTTCAACTAATTCAGATTCGTCTTTTCAGCATATCTTATTTTCAATTTGATTAACAGTATTAAACCAAGCTTTGGTGTTCCTACTTCTATGAATTCTGTCTTGTTGGGGCATGGCGGGTTCATTTTGAATGCTGGGATTTAAATAACCTGGTTGGGGTTAAAGTAGATTGTAAAGCTGGACACAGCTGTGAGAGGTGATCCTCCAGCTGCCCTCAGCTTCCCCCATGGTGCTTTGAAAAGTTCAGTCTATTTTAGTCCAAAGCAGCAGGGTTTTAGCAGAAAGAAGAATAACTTCCGCACCGTTTGCACGTTTCACATATATACAAGCCTCTTGCAGAGCGGGGTGGCTGGGCTGGTTCACAGCATGGACACACTGTGTTACGGGGCCTCCTTCGGCCTCTTTTCTCCATCTTCCCATTCTCCTTCTTTTCAGGCTCTTCAGTCTTGTTTGGTCTGCTTACAATCTGGAAATCAAAGAGTCTTTATTAATTTTTCCTTCTTTTCAGAAAGCTGTAAATTAGAGTGTCGAGCATAAAAATGTACTGGCCCAAGCAAACTCCCAATAAGGAGCTGAGAAAATGCCTGGATTTGGCTACAAGGACTGGGAGCAAACACAGTGCTTAGAAGAAAAACTATCTTACTTCTACTGCCCAGAGTGGTAAGATAAATATGTAAGTATCTATATAGCTACTTCTACATTTACCAATTATACCTCTCTATTTAATATCTATTTATATATAATTTTTTTTTTGNCCCCCCTTTTCCCAGCCTCTTGACCCTCTTACACTTCTTAATTTTTTTTCCCACTCACCTGAGCACAAGTGGCAGCTATTTTATGTTCTTTTTTCCAGGAGTAGTAGTACTCCACACACTGTGCCACGGTCTTACTTGGAATCTGTTGTGAAACAAACAGAAGGTATGTAAAATGGCAATCCTGTAGGGCGCATTGGAGAAAAATTAAAGTATGGAGTAAAATAGCAAGTAAAAAAATAGAGTAAAATGAAATAAAAGAGGAGTAAAATAGGTATTATGTGATGTAGTAAAACATTTGTTAAGTCAAATAGTAAAACATTTAAGACACAGATCAACAAGAAATCCATCTAGCACAGCTTCTTTTTCCCTCATTCTCTCTGATTTTCCTAGAGTGGAATGCTGCACACATACAGGAGAGATCTGTCAGAAAATAAACTTTTCTTTACAAAAAAGTTTGGAAAAAAAGGACTGGAAGGGCAAAATCACACCTTTCACACAGGCAATCGTTGTAATATTTTGTTATTCTTTTAATATTTCTGGTATTTGAGAAGAGATACTGAATTCTGGTATTTGATACCAGAAATAATTGACATTCCATTGTGATTATCCAGTATGGCAAATAATGTCCAATGGCTTTACCTTCTTCTGAATGAGATGAAAATCCTTCCCAAAGGTGTGAAAAGCATTTTGAAATGACTCCTCCTCATGAGGTGTCCATCTATCAGAACCTGGCAATAAGGAGCAACAGGAAATCAATCATTCCATTTATTCAAAATAGATCCCTCTGATATAACAGATCATTCACAGCCAAAGAGAAATCAGCATAATTCATTATTCACCTATTGACTTCTCCCCTTCTTCAAAAAGCAATGAAGACAAGCAGGCATTCCCCAGGGAAGAAGGCACAGAAAATAATTAAACGCAAAGGGGCAGATGCTGCAGCTTTCCTTACCCACAAAGAACATGAGACATTATTCTCATGTTACTTTTTTAACAATAAATGCTTGACATGACAATTAAGGCGACAGCAGTATCTGTCAGCAAAGGCACAAGCTCTACTTCAGTTACCTGCGTAATGATAATCAGCCAAGGGATGGCCTTGAGGTGTCTGAGGCCCCCCTGACAGCAACATCTTCAGAGCCTCCTGCAAGATTGAAGTGAAAACGACTTTAGGTTCCCAACCACAAGGAACCAAATAGTTAAATGCTTTCTTTCAGCTACTTTGCCCCTTCAGTGGTTCTGTCTGCTGGAGGAAGATTTTGCTCATATTCGTCAAAACTTGCAGTTTTGCTCCCCAATCCCTTATTTTATTACCCAACTCTTTGATTCCACTCCCAATATCAAGATTTTGCTCACCAGCTCAATGATTTTGCTCATCTTGAGTCCAGGATCTTGAGCTGAGAATCACCTCAGCTCACTGAGGCTTCTGGAAATTTTTTCTCTGTCCACACTAAAATGTCTTAGAGAACACAGATCCCCAGAAGATTTAAAGGAGCAAGCTGAATGACCCTTCACCAATGCCTCCAGGAGAGGCTTTCTCTTCGCTCGAGCCATTTTGGGCTCATTCCTGACACAGCACCTGGACAGGCAGAGCCTCCTCATGGAGATACAGCATGTGGTAAATGTTCCTTGTTAGACCCCTTCTTCAAAGAGCAGGCAGCAAAGGCTGTCTGACTCCTCAGTTCTTATTAATTCCCTGTCCACTATTCATTCTACCCAAATATCTGCTTCTTACCTGAACATTGCCCTGTGCCTGGTGCAGGCAGTGTAGGGCGAGCTCCAAGTTACTTGCTGCTCCAGGAATGCCACGGGAGCTAGCCATGTCAAGCAGATCTCTCACTACAAGCACAATAAAAATCCACAGAAAGTCAAGTTTTGGCAAAGAAATGGAAAGAGTTGCATTACAAGAGAGAAGGAGTGCAGAAGAGCTGAAGATGATAGGCTGAACACTGTGAAAAGGCACAGGGAAAAAAGGATGAGATGTCCCAAGGTAGTCCTGTCTCTCCCTTCAAAGCAGCTTTGGTAATGGTAAGCAGGGGCAAATATCCCCTCTTTCAGGGTTCTTGAGCGGTGACAAATGCCCTTGAGCATTTCTGAGGGCATAAAAGTTGGGATTTTTGCTGGTCTACCAAAATTGAGTAATCTCCTTCCCCTCTAACACTACCATGTGGGAAGATGGGAGAGACAAGAAGAGCAGCAGAGCATGCAGGAGCATGCAGCTTCTTTTTTACAAAAAATGAGGGGGTTGGAAACTCAGATATTTCCGGAGTGGAAGAAGAGCATGGCAGATACCTTTGTCATGTGTTTCTATGCCAGAGTCAGTGTCCTCCCAGGGCTTCCAGACCAGGGATGCAGGCTCTTCCTCCTCAACTGGGGGTCTGGCCTGCAGCTCAGGGAGCTCAGCCTGAAAGTCACTGCCAACACTGATGTGTCTAAAGGAAGAAGAAAGTGGAGGTTAGAAAGTCAAGTGGTGAAAAGACACGTCCCATGAACTCATGGGCTTGAACCAATCCCACCCTGAGTCGGAAATGGCAGTTCACCCCTTGCCATTCACCAGATTTGCCATCCTTTAATCACTATGACAGAACTCACGGCTTAATGTAGACTCTTGCTTTCTTCCTCATTGTCCCTCTCCTTTCTGCCTGAAAGAGATCAAAACAATGCTCCAGGTGAAATTATTCTATCAACACTGGCCTGTAGACTTCCTGCTGAGTTTTTCACTTGGAACTTTTGAGGGGAGACCTCATTGCAGTCTGCAGCTTCCTCACAAGGTGAATTGGAGGGGCAGGCACCAATCTCTTCCCTCTAGTTACCAGTGACAGGACCAAAGGAATGGCATGAAGCTGAGTCAGGGGAGGTTTAGATTAGATATTATAAAAAGGTTCTTCACCAGGAAGTGACCGAGCACTGAAACAGGCTCTCCAGGGAAGCTCATTGCACCAAGCCTGACAGTGCTCAGGAAGCATTTGGATAATACTCTCAGACACATGGTGTAGTTTTTGGGGGTGTCCTGTGCAGGGNGACCAGGGATGCAGGCTCTTCCTCCTCAACTGGGGGTCTGGCCTGCAGCTCAGGGAGCTCAGCCTGAAAGTCACTGCCAACACTGATGTGTCTAAAGGAAGAAGAAAGTGGAGGTTAGAAAGTCAAGTGGTGAAAAGACACGTCCCATGAACTCATGGGCTTGAACCAATCCCACCCTGAGTCGGAAATGGCAGTTCACCCCTTGCCATTCACCAGATTTGCCATCCTTTAATCACTATGACAGAACTCACGGCTTAATGTAGACTCTTGCTTTCTTCCTCATTGTCCCTCTCCTTTCTGCCTGAAAGAGATCAAAACAATGCTCCAGGTGAAATTATTCTATCAACACTGGCCTGTAGACTTCCTGCTGAGTTTTTCACTTGGAACTTTTGAGGGGAGACCTCATTGCAGTCTGCAGCTTCCTCACAAGGTGAATTGGAGGGGCAGGCACCAATCTCTTCCCTCTAGTTACCAGTGACAGGACCAAAGGAATGGCATGAAGCTGAGTCAGGGGAGGTTTAGATTAGATATTATAAAAAGGTTCTTCACCAGGAAGTGACCGAGCACTGAAACAGGCTCTCCAGGGAAGCTCATTGCACCAAGCCTGACAGTGCTCAGGAAGCATTTGGATAATACTCTCAGACACATGGTGTAGTTTTTGGGGGTGTCCTGTGCAGGGCGAGAAGTTGGAATCCCTTGTGGATCCCTTCCGTCTCAGAAGATTCTGTATTCTGTTCTTGAGAGGGACCATGGGATTTCATGGCTGCCTCTGACCATGGGGCAGAACTAGCCCAACAGGGATTGAAAAACATAGACAAATTTATATTAATGTCTGTGTAGAAAAGATATTCAATGTATGTGAAAAATAAAAAGTTTACATACAGATAGTAAAGTATAGTGTATCTATAATTTACAAAAGTATATAAAAATAAAAGGATCTCTAAACCCAGAACATTTTTATAGGTGAAAGCCAGTATTGGAGGACAAGTCCAGTAAAGTGGTTATGTCCCATGCACAACAGGAATAACAGAGGAGAAATCATATTCTGATTTTTAAAGCTTTGGTGAAGATGTGAGCAGAGCTAGGGCCTAATGGTATTTGCCCACACAATTCCTGAACTGCTCAGTAATGACAAGATTGTGTTGGGGTAACCAAAATATAGTTTTAGTACTTAAACGGGAACCAAGAACTGGTAGGTCATGAGTACATGCGGATCTGAAACTGTGCCATGACATCTCCCTATCTCCTCTATGGAAATATCCGTATTTCCACTGGAGGCATAATTATTCCCATTCAACATGGACTCTGCTATAATCTGTAACGTCTTCTGAGGAAAGTGGCAACAAACCATGTTTGTTATGGTCAGTGAGACAGCCAACTGCACTCTCTTGCTGTTCTGTTACTGGCTTGAGGGCAAACAAGGATATTCTTACCTTTCACAGCACTGAAGCACTCTTGTGGACTCCTGGCAGCGAAGAAGGAGACAAAAATGTTGACCCAGATCTAGGGCTGACGCTAGGAGGTAGCCAGTGTAGGACCAGATCCTGCACCTGTTGCTCCACCAGTGGTTCTCCACCAGTGGTTCTCCAGTGTTCCACCAACGGCTGCAGGAGCAGGGGACAACGACAGTTGCCACGGGCACAGCCTAACATTCCATGTAGAACCCCATGGAGCCCAACAGGCATAAATAGGGACTGCAGCCACCTTTGCTTCTTTCACTTCTTCTGGGGCAAGTCTGCTTGGAGGACCTTCCCATCAAGACATTCCTTGTCAATCCCCTGGACAGGGGAAAGCAATGCTTCTCGAAGAAGCTGGATGTTCCTGACTGATGGATTTATCTGAAAGACTAACACTATGAGAATTATTTTTTCATACTAATAGCCTTAAAATTTGTTTTGATACTTAGGTTCCATTTATTCCCAAACCCAGCATGTTTTTCTGCTTTCCTGCCTAATATTAGACAAAAGCAAATCTCACTTTCTTCCAAGTGGGCTTGTTGCACACACATCAAACTGTGTGTGTACAGTTCTCGAAAAAGGCCCACTGCAAAGCAGATACTTTGTAGGTTCTGCAAGAACCATCTTTATTTGCAGAAATCAATGGCTGGAAAAGTTACCTCCCTTCATGCAGTGCAAACCCCAGAGCTCCAGAAAGAGCAAAGAACCTCTAAGTGATGAAGTGCTTTTTCCTCTTCTATCTTTTTCAGACAAGTGATATCCCCAAAACTTAGTTGTGAAACTCTGACATTTTCTGCCTGATAAGAAACCTGGGGAAATTAGTTTAATTTATTGCCAATCAAACTAGATTAGAATAAGGAGGAATAGAATAAAATCAAATCTAAATCTTTCTCTGCTGCTGCCCTTGTGCTGTTTCCCCCCCTCCTTCTTAAATATGTGATCCCAGAGGTGCTCCCGGCTTTGCTCCCAGTTCAGCCTTGGCCAGCAGTGGGTTCATCTCAGAGGTGGCAGGCATTAGCTCCATCAAATACAGGGAAGCTTTTGGCAGTGTCTCAGAGAAGCCAGCCTGGTAGTTCCCCATGTGGAGTGCAGTAAGAGGACCATGAGCTCTCCTCTTTGCTCATCAGAGCCATGAGCTGTGTTTGTAAGAGCTAGAGCCACCAAAGAAAACTAGTTTTTTTGTCAGAAAGCACTGAAGAGTAAAAATAATAAACTCTGACATTGTCTTGTAATTTGAGAAATCACCGAGTAAAATCCAAAATATTTTCTTTGATGTTGTAGCTGTTCGTTCTTCCCATGGCACTTTTTTAATGCAATTGACAGGTTACTTATTATTATTATGCCAATAAGTAATTGCAATAGTAAGTTAAGTATTTTATTATTCCAATTCATTACTTCACCAAGCCAAATACTCAATTACAATCAAGTCGATCACTGTTGCGTTTTTTAAGTATAATTTGAGGTATCTGAGTACATATATGAGCAGTCTGCTTACATATTAAGATACCCAAGGAACTTCAACGCCACCCACGTTGTTGCTGGCATGCCAGGTTGCAGCTGACACCAGTACAGAGACAGAGTGGAGCCATGATTCCATCCTCAAAAGGCATTCAGAGTTTGGACGGACATTTTCCATCTCCCACTGCCTCCAACAACTTTTTCTGAGTGTTAACATTTCTGATGTCACACATCGTAACACAAAAAAAGGGAGAAGGGGGATCACTGAGCATTGGCTATCCAAGGCTATTCAAAGTCCTTTGCAAATGATTCGTAAGTCCTTACGACATAAAATAATAATGATAATACAAGCTACTACACCAAAATTCTCTGAGCACAATGTAATTTAGAGAGAGCCCAGGGCAAAAATTCTTAGCATACTGGTTCCTTGTCTTTGATTTTACAAGACTGAGCTTGCTATCAGCTAGAGCTGATATTTTTCACTCCTATTTCATGGCTAAAAAAACAGTAATAAAATCCAGAAGCAATAACATTATAAGGAAGAAGAAGACATGAACATTATTTTGTACTTGCCACTTTTTTTAATTAGAAAGACATTTTGGATAGCTGAGTGGGGACACAGAATAAGGTGGAGGGATTTACCTACTGGAAGCAGAAATTAGACTTCTTTATATTCTTATGATGTTATTTTCTTTATATAATATACATAATAAAATTGGGAAGGATTATAGGAAAACTGAGATTTTCAATTCAATTCAGCAATGAGGATTCAGCAAAATCACAGATACAACATCGTGGTTTAAAACAGTAAATGATGACAGATTGTCGCTGTTGAGACGGACATGCGACAAACATATATATTTTATAATGCAAGAAGTTTTTCTTTATTGTCTACAAGCGCTGCTTAATATATCAATCTTAAGCATATGTGTTACACATACATTGGTCAAGCAAATTGTTGTTATTAATCTTATTGGATGTCCATTACATCATCTCCATAGCTGCTGCTTCAGTGTGTTCTTCTTTCTCTTTGTTATGATCTTCTGCCAGCTCGGGATTTTCCAGTAGTTTCAGGGATACACAATAATCTTGTCAAGGTCGATATTTGCCTCATCCTCATGGTCTCCGGACCTGCCATCGACCCCGATATCTCCCCCTTTTTGTCTTTGAACTATGAATGCCATGTGCACCATCCGCTGCAGGGCCTTTTGCAGTATGGATAGCAAGCATGGAATCATAGTTGCCACGATAATAATAATCACTACAATCAACAATACTGTCTTCA
>VYZS01087958.1:36791-49089 GCA_013400695.1 Neodrepanis coruscans | reverse complement strand
TGGTGCGGCGGCTTCGCCCTGCGTGGCGGCCCCGGCAGCTGCTCCCACTCTGGGGCCACCCGGCCCCACGCCCGCATAGGTTTCGGTGGCCCTTTTCTCCCCCCGCCGGCAGCGTGGCACAGATGGCGGGCACGGGGCTGTGTGCCGGCGGGGAATGCTGCTNTGTGCCGGCGGGAACTGCTGCTGGGGGTGTGGCTCCCACCTGATGCCGAGTCCCAGCGCGGCCCCTTGCAGCCCCGGCTTTGCCTCGGAGCAGCGCGGTGTGGGCTTACCGGTGCAGGCGGCGCTTGCACCACCCAGAGTCACCACAGGGGGCGTGGCCCCGGTCCAGGGCTGGGGTCGGCCATGATCCCGCTCCGAGCCCCGGTGGAGCCGCGCTTGTTCAGCCGGGACGGGGCCGGAGCGCAGGGCGACACGGAGGGGGGCCGCTGGGCGCTGGTTTCCTGGAGCTCATCCCTGGCTGGCGCTTGTGTGGGGGCGTTCCCTCCGCCCTTCTCCGCGGGCCAGGGGGAGCANGGGCTTCCTTTCTCTCAGAATTGCACTCTTGTGGATTTCGGGGAGGCGGATTTTCTTTCCTCGGGGAGGAGGGTTGTTTCTTCCCTTTCGTTTTTTTTTCTTTTTCTTTTGTGGTTTTTCTTTCCTTTCCCCCAGGAGGCAGGTGGTCTGGTGGTTATCTGCAGCTATTTCCCGGGGTCCAAAGACCACATCTCTTCTTCCATCAGCACTAAATCCCTCCTTGGGCTAACAAGAAGGGGAGGGAGGGGGGTGCGCGCGGGTTCTAATTGTCTTGAGTTTTCCTTCAGTCAAAGCCGGGCAGAAGCTCGTGCTGCTAAAGGGGTCCTCAGACCGGCCACGTGCTTCTTCTAATTACCCCGATGTCTCTCCGGGGGGGGCCCAGAGAGAGACAAGCACTATCTCCAGAACATCCTTATGCCAAAACGGGCCCTGGGAAACTTAATTTGTTTGTCTGTTTACACTTTATTTGTTGGGTTTTTGTGTGTGCGCGAAATAAACTGTGATATTTGTGTGTTTTCTTTATTCTGGGGTGTGTTTGTGGCTTCTCTCAGAATCTCTTGTCCAAAATCGCTAAATTTGTGGTAAAACCACCACAAAACCCTACTCTGTATGTGTATGTTCCAGAAAGCTAAGACATTGTATTTCACAGTAATGATTTTATGAATAAAAAATATATCTCTTGCCTTCAGAACAGAGAGTTCTTTCTAAAAGAATATGAACATGTGAAAAAGAAAGATGTGTGCACATGACTGCATGAAGCTTTTTTAATGTGCTCATGAAAAAAAGCCATTTTCTGAGTCAAACTTTGAGTTAAGGCATAGAGGTTCTACATTCTAGACCTGTAAGGAACTTTGGATTATTATTTTCAAAATGCCATTCCTTTCTTCAAAATTTAAGTTATCTGTTATCTATAAGATGAATCTTCCACTTCACAAATAGCAGTTGTGAATGGAATTTTAAGTGCAGTCATCTCAATTTTGATACTTTAAAATTTTTTACTTTATTTACAATATACAGCAATACTGTGCTGTATCTGTTGGCATTTCCTTTTTGTAACATAGAATAATGGCAATAATATTTTAATGATCCTTAACTTCCAACTGTAGCTGGCTATACTCGAACTATGTTTCTCAAGATTTTTTGGCCTAACTCTGAGTTATTTCGTTTTAAAACCAGTAATACATGACCCCTTTGGTACATAGAGGAGTCTGATTCCTCTGAGTAAATTATCACAAATTAGCAAAGAAATAATAATTTTTTCCTAGATATACCAAGTAAGAATTCTTTCCAAATATATCCAGTAAACTAGTTTGCTTTTCCACTCATGTTTGCAATCTGGCAGGTGCTAGAGATGCAACAGGGTGGATGTCCTGGTGAATTTAGTTGTTTCTTCCATTGTGCAGAAATTGGAAAGCCAGGATATGTCATGGAATGTAGTTGCTTTAAACTTCTATACTTTCAGAGCTGTATATTTCCCTAACTGTGTATTACCAAGCATCTGGTCATTGAAATACGTTTGATGTGAATGTCAAATACATTAAATGCATATACTTGCAAAGAGAAATTATCTTCAGTGTTGTATTTAATTAAGATAATGCATAATCTTAGCAAGACTAGCCCAGGATTTTTGTAATCAGAGACCGTTTTTCTGATATCAACTCTGACATATTTGTATTAATTACTACTTCATTCTTGTCCTTAAAATGGTAAACCTTTTCTCGCAGATCCTGTCACTGTCTGCCTATTTATATAGTATGAAGCATTTTCTTATCTCTCATCTCCACTGAGAATATTTAATAATAATATTTAACTTCAGCCATCTAAGAGCTAGTTGGCATCTTTTTCTAGTTGCTCAGAACCTTTTTGCAAGTAGTGGGGAGAGTTGGTGCCTGCAGGGGTAAGTCTCCTTAGATGCCTATTGAAGTTTTCGAGAAATTGTCTCCTGAAAGTGTCTCCACTGACTGTGGAAGGAGATCGATGCACTGCCCACTTAATTTCGTGAGGATTTTACAAGGTATATACTCCACTCATAATCTCACTGCAAATTCAGAACCAGGTTTATTGGTAATTGAAGCAAAGTCAGTTACAGGATAGCTTTTCAGGCACTAAAGTAACTTTCTTGATTTCCTACTGGTCATATTTATACTGCAGATAGAGGAGCAGGAAGTCAGGATCCCAGGACCAGCCACTTCAGTAGTCATATGCTACACATGGCATCCAAATTCACTTTGCAAACAAACAGATCAGGAGTGAAATATACTACAGTACTGTGTTAAACTTACTGAAGACCTTCTTGAGATACTTTGCAGAAAGCCAAGTTTGCACAAACTTGTGCAAAAATGTAGCTTGGTTAATTGGCTCTGATTGGATGATAGTGTTTTGGCTTTCTTGGTTGAATTAGGTCTGAAGCCTAGCTAAAGTCCTTTTTTTGGGTTTGCCATCAGCCAGTGGGCAGTCAGATCTAGAACCTGTGCTTGCTCACAGCTCTAACACATTATGTCTCTGTTTCATGTAAATCTCTGAGCTTTCTCTTACTGTTATCCTCTGCTTTATAGTCAAAGACTGTGGGACTGTCATATGCACTAAGCTATTTGTAAAAATACATAAACATTAAGTTTCAAGCAATTACAATGCTGGACTTCAGAAAAGTTTCCAGCCAAATTTTTCAAACTACTTTTCCTCCCCCTTGTAAGTCAGTTCTCAAGCATTTAAAATCTTAAATATTTTTCCCTTTTTTTCCACTACTGCAAGACCAATACCGTTCAATGATTAATCTGCTGTTCTTAATTCCTTGTTTGGTTTTGTTGGGTTTTTTTGTTTTTTTGCTTTAATGCACTTGAAAAATAAGCAAAAAGAAGAGTTGGAGCTGGACTCACAGGGATATATCTGTCCTCTGTCTGCCTCACAGGCTCAAATGAGCCCAAGCAGTTTTCTCTTTACCTGGAGCCCAGAGAAATTGCCTCAGAAAAGCACCCTAAACCAGACCTCAGACTCCACTACTGATGAACATTAGTTCTCCACTTGAAATTTCTATTGCCACTTCATAAAATTTTGTAATTTTTAACAGCATTTGGCATGAGGAACAATTATTATATGTAAGGACGGGTAAACTAAGAAAGTGGTATCTGCTAGTATGTAGTGGAAAACACACAAGACTGAAGAGAAGATGAATGCAGGTGAAGCAGGAAAAGCAGCCACTGAGGTTAAAAGAGGCATTGCTAGACTCAGAGGTAGAACTGGAAAATTTTTAAGAGTTGACAAGAATGAAAAGCCCATGGCCATTGTGGGCTCATTAAACCTTTGAACTGAAAGAAGCAGTCTGTGAGAGCCTTGATGTACAGCAGGTACCTGAGACCCCAAGGAAACCTGGTGAAGTTCTGTTTATGAAGACTAAAAATCACTGGTTTGTTCTGCATAGTATTGTATGTATCCAGTGGAGATTTTCTATTAAAGGACAAGCTGTCTTTGTCCCAACTGCTGACTGCTGAACTTCACTCTACCCAAATGTATTCCTTTGGCAACAGTGAGAACGCTGAAGAGTTGCCCAAGCATTGACTATGTGCTTATGATTCACATTTTCCCTTCCCTCATTTAATTTACAAGAACCGCTTGAAATAACTTCGCTCAGCTGGATAATGGTGAATTTTTCTAGCTTTTGGTGTGATGTATGGGGCTAGTCTTTTCATAAATGTTTCCATGGCAAGCACTGGAGGTGCCCCAAATGCTATGTTGTATTTAGCCCTTCAGTTCTCAGGAACTATTTTGTCACTCCCTAAAGCTTTCAAACCAGTGAGCTGAAGTCCATAAATCATGGTTCAAGTATCTGTAACTTGAGTCTCTCCAAAGAGAAGTGTACAGTACAGAGAGAAAGAGTGCAGCATAAAGAATATATGGGATGTTGTGGTTAACATAAATTTTAAGAATCATACGGCTACCTTCACTCATTCTATTGAATTAGTTTGCAGTGTTTGTTGATTAAAGAAATATTCTAAGTGGGGCAATCACAATAGGCAGACAATTTTCGTATATTGTGTATGTTTTTTTATAAAGTGGAAAACATTTTGGATACTCTGAGAAGCTTGAACCACTAAGAGTGCACATACTTTCTAAGTTGTATTTTTCCCTAATAGTTTTCCTTTGTTGTATATCTGAATTAATACACATACTTTTTTTTTCTGTTATATACCTGTGGTGCCACAGAATGTGACACTCTATCTTTTACCTTACAAGGCAGGTTTCAAAATCAAAGAGAATTTGTTATTCTGGGCCCAAGATATCTTATTTCTTATTAAGTAGACTCTTACTTGGGCTTCCAACTGCAATTTAATTTTTTTTTTGTTTGTTTCAGAATTTAGAATTTGGGGTTAAATAAACTGTGATTTGCTTAGACTGGAAGTCCTTTTGGGATTTCACTAAGAGTTAAGTTATGTCATGTCATGTCATATTATGTTATATTGCAGCACCGTTGACTGAAGGCAAGATAAGAGAACTTAGACAAACAAGCCAGGAAGGGAAAGCACAGCTTTACTGGTGAAGTCTGGCAGTCCCAAAGAGAAAAATCATAACAATCTCTCTAATTTTATAACCTTCAGAGTGCCCACTCATTACATTATGGAACTAAAGCTCATCTTACTACTATGTCACTTAAACATCCAAGAGGATGGTCCCTTGTTACCTACCTCCACCCCAGTCCAGCCCCTGGTAGGCCTGGAAGCCTAACTCTATGTTTTGGCTCACTATCCCACTTATCTATACGGAAGAATGCAAACTGTAGTGCCTCCATGCTAATCCCCTTTCCATTACTTCCCCCACAGCAGGTGTTCATCAGTGTTTGGGGAACCTTTAAGTCAAGTGGACCATTTCCAGTAGCAGCCCAGGAGCAGCAGTCACATTTTACCCTCCAATTCTTCTCTAATTTTTAACCCTGTCCATCATTCCAGATGAGATTGGTACAGGCTGACCTCTCAAGCCTCTCAAGTGTAGTGCCTGTACTATTCAGAAGTCAGACTAGGTGATCTAATGATGCCTTGTGGCTTTGACTATTTACTGACACTGAGCTCTTGCTGATTTAGAGTCATTAATTCTGTCATGCTCCAGAATTTCTCTCAATTACAAAGATCAACACTCATATAATTTCTTATTCTCACTTGCCTTTATGGAGAAAAAAACTGTTCTACACATCTCTGTAAGAAAAAAAATTCGGTGGAAGTAGTGAGTAAGAATACCCATAACACTGTTGTGTTCTCCTATGATTGTTTCAGAGATAAAAACCTGATCATATATCCAATGGAATCTCTGACACTAGATAAAAGAGAGATTTCCAGCATTGTCATCATGGATCTATAAAATACAATTTGTTACAACAAGAAAGGGTAATAATGCCATTATTAGGGGGATATGAAAAAGAAAATTATGGTAGTTTTTTTCCCCAGAATTTGTTCTAAATTTTCATCATAGTTATGCTATGGCAAATACTGATTAATTCCAGCCAGCTGTCTTGCTTCTGTTTTAAGGCACTGACATGAAAGCAAATGCACATAACACATATACCTATAGAAATTTGATCCACAGTGATTTGTTAATGTTTGTATTATATTTCTTAATAGACTTCTAGACAATAGACAACTTCTAAACAATCTTCTGTTGTTTGTGAGAGATATGACCTATTTACTCCTGGCATTCCATCAAATATGTAAAAATTAATTAACGCAAATCATCTTTTGCCAACGGCAATATGATTGACAGCCTGCTGTTTTCACATCTACAAAAAAAATACATATTTTTATTTAGTAGGGAGAACAATTACAGTAGTGCAAGTTATTATGCTTCGTTTTACTGTGATGGAGTTGAATCTGAAATATTTAGTAGAATTTGATCAACACGTCTCTTGAATGAATAGTATTTATTGTCATCCTTCTAGTGAAAGAGATGTACTTGTATCAGATTTATCACCTAATGCTGCAATACATAAGTAGATTCCCAATCAAGTTCTTACTTCCAAAAATAGAAATGCTAATAAAGGTACATGAAAAACAGCAATAGAAAGATACATATTCTCCTATTACATATTCACCAGAAATACCACATTCCAAGTTTGCTTCTAGTACAAATTCTGCTTGACTGGAACATTCACAAGAAGCATATGGTTTGATCAAATTCACCACCTAAGCACATAAAATTGAAGTGGTACAACTTACTAACAATCATCATGTTAGTGGTTGGATGCTGACATTTTTACAACATAATCAGCTTCTGTGATAACAATCTAAGCTGATAGCAACCTGATCTTTCGCCAGAGGCTGGAAGAATACATTCAAGCTTCCAGGAAAGCCTCTCTTGATATTTGAGAAAAAATAACAAGTACACTAAAAAGCACAATTCTATGGGCAGTTTATGTATTTCAAAAAGAGTTGGAACAGAGAGCTTCCAAAGAATGTGATGATAATGGTAGACGCCTTCAGACATATCAATGAGTAAATTAATTGTTTAAAATAGTGCATGTATACTATAACTGAGCATATGACTCAACAGAAAAAAAAGGTCTTGATAAAATTAGTAGTAACAACAGACTCTTTGAAATTTTTTCCTATTCTTTATTATTGTTTTTTCAAACAATAGGTTTTCCAATGAGGATTGGGCGTCAACAGACCAAATGTGAAAAGCTGTTCCCACAAGAGGATTTCCCTGTCTGAGGGCACAAAGCGCTGAGGTTTTCAGAGGGAGCAGGCAGCGTGGTGGGATTGGGGACCAAGCAAGCCTTGTTTGGAGCCAATTGAAACCCATGCAATTCTTTTCATTCCCAGTGCTACGCAGCAATGAACTGAATGGAAAGGAAATCTGCTTTATACCACAACTGCTACTGAAGCCCGCATCATTGTTGAGGTTGCCAGCTCAGTAACAACTGTGTGATTAAGCTAAGCACAAACTCCTGAGAACAGATTTTTGCTGCAGGTAATTTTTTTTTTTTAATTCAGAACTTGAGAGAGTAATGCTTCTCTTCTCCCCATCAAATTTTTCACTTCACTTTGCTCTTGATCAAGCCACTGAAGTTGCCAGTCAAATGAAGCTTGAGGCAATTTTACTGACTTTGTAGCTCAGTAGCGATGGAAATTATTATAAACTTGTGAAAAATCATCAGTCTGAAATGTTGATTACAATATTTATTTTTTCACCAGCAAAACAGATGCTGTAAACTGCATAAAATTGTCCCTTTATTGTTTAATATAAATCAGTCATACAGGGATGCATAAAAGGCATCTGTTCTTTAACTTCTAATAGTCTTAGAAAGTGCTTTCATGTGAATGAGCAGAAGTGGTTCATTATGAATATCTGCAGCATGTGACCTAATTTTAATGGGTAACAAAGGAATTCTTTGTTTTCTAAATAGGAATACGACAGCAATATGTTTGTCTTTCATAGTTGGAAATACCATGGAGAGATGCACTGGAATTCTGATGCAGCTTAGTCTGAGGGATTTTTTTCCTGTTCCAGTTAAACATGGTATACAACTTTAAATGGTATTTTTCTACTTTCTGGGGCTAAGGAATCAGAGAGAAAAGCCACTTCCTGCAATACAATATTTTTAATGAGGCAAAAACACCTTGTGAACAAAGAATACACTTCTTACACTATTATTATTGGTTAATAAACTTATGAGCACACTTCTACAGACTCTAATTGGTTACATCTCTTTACAACAATAAAGGTTTGATTGGCTTCATCCCTCATGGGGTCTGCAGGCTTGTTTTCTTCTTTGTTTAAGTTTCTCTTGCTTGCACCAAGGTCAGTTATCTTCTCTTGCATGCCTTTCCCTTGAGAAAATCAGGTCAAACTGACCTAACACATGCTATCACCTAATTTTCCCATGAGAAAGCCAGACTGTACAAGATGCTTTTCTCACGAGAAGATTAGGCAGTGGTGGATACTCTTTTTTTACCAAAATGCTGGGTTGTGCAAATATTCATTATTTTCTAAAAATCTCCCAGCAAAGAAGCAGTACATGGTCCAGCTCCTTTCTCCAGTATGAATGCTTCGTGCCAAAATCCAGAACCAAATACAAAATTTCCTCTGTGTACATCAAGAGAGACACAACAGTAATTCCACTCAGTTCACTTGTCCTGTGAAACTCCCAGAGGTGTGCAGTTCCCTTTTGACTTGCCTTTTCTGTGATAGGGCTACTTTATGCAGGTGTCAAAGATATAGGATTCACAGCACCATATATCTTGTGACCATAGAGAGCTGTATTATCTAAAAAGACATCAAAACATTACGTGCCAAACAGCTAATCATAGAAACTTTGTGAGAAAAAATGTAGAGCAAGCAACCTGTCGCCAGGACTGACAGGATACTGCAGCACTCAATTGGCTCTTGGAGTAGATATCATTTGTTTTAACACTTGAAGGTAATAGAAATATTTGAGTGATGCCCCTCCTTTTGTTGCCAACAGCAGAAATCTTTTTGTTTCCATTAACAAGAGACAATTGAAACATTTCTATAATTATCTAATACTGTACAATGTCACTCGCTTATAGAGGAAGACTGCACAAAGTGCTGCAGATGGTTTGAGGATCTTAAAACGGCACAGGTGTTCCTAAATAGTCCACTGATATTTTTATTTTCTCTAAATCTATGTTATACTTTTCCTTTCTGTATTTCTTGGCTAAATGATTAAGGTCAGCCACAATGTTTTTGCTACTGTGTGCTTAATGTTTGGGGATTTTTTAATCTCGTTGACTTTGTTTTTTGGATTTGATTGCACTGTTAACACTCTACCTGCCACAGCAGACTAGACATGCTAAGAAAGTCTATGCAGAAAATCTATTTCTTCTGTCTAGGAAATAGTAAAACAGTGAAGACATCCTTTCTGTTAGCTTCTATCCAGGACAGATTTTTCCAAGCAGATGTTGATTGTGCAAAATTCTAACTCAGACACAGAAGTCTGACTGCTTTCTGAAAGGTTGATGTGCAGCATTTTCTCAGGGTAAAGACTGTCAAATTCTTCTTTTAGAGAATCTTGGGTTTTGTAGCTGAAATTAACAGATCCATTGGGGAAAAAAATAGGCTCCCTTTGTTGAAACTTCTTCATTTTTATTCCTCAATATTTTGAGGAATTCCTCACTATGAAAAGGTAGTGTAGCCACAAGAGCTTGCCTTGGGTAGTCACACTATTTTATACCTGCAGTAATTTACAATACCTTTCTCAGTTTTGACAAGTAGTTACAATAAACAGTGCAGCAATATTAAGAATCACCCAGCTGATGCTTTTTAACTGTTCCTTAAAACACATGAGGTGTCCAAGCAGGGAGGTGATCACCACAAGACAGACCTAGGCAACCCAGAGGAGCATATGATATTTTGATTTTCTAATTTTTAGTTAAATGAAAAAATAATACTGTTTAGTTCAGAAGAGTTTTAAGATTGGTTTTTTTTTTTGGTAAGACTATTATTCTAGGAAGCGTCCCAGAAACATCTATCTTTCAAGAATATGAAACAGAAAAAAACGACTATTAAGGCAAAAGTAAAAGTGAGGCATCTTGAAGGGACAACTTCCACTAAATGGAGGCTTCTCTATCAGATTCTTTCTCTACCAATCCTGAGGCAACACGTTGTACAAACAGTATCTTCATATCTGGTATTTCCAGACCCTCTATTCTCAGTGCAGCTCTGCCCTTCTGCCTCTTCCAGATCCGGTCTTCCACCTATCACGTGCAACTTGCAAGAATCTAAACAAACTGCTAGTATACTTTTTTGTATAATGCCACAATTGTCTGACCATAGAACAATTTACATGGAGGAAAAAGAAGCATTTACATGAACTTTTACTAAAGTTAGCCTGATGTTCTGGGGAACTGGTGGCTAAACAGACTGGTGCCTGTCGATTGTGCTATCACTTCAGTGCATAAAACCAATTTGCTTGCAGCTATGTCATTAGCATTATAAGTGCTAAGTGCAAGAAAATAATCAGCTTCTAGTGTACTTTATAACTAAACCACTGAGACAGAAATGATCAATAAAACAGTCGATAGGAAATAATGTTGTCACATCTTATTAATGCTCTTGGAACTCATGCAATTTCCAATCTGGTTTATCTGCACAACATGAGACATATTTCATGTCATACTATAACTTTCATCACAATGACACTGATCACATAGCTGTGCAATATATTTGATAGAGGCTACCAGCTGTCTAAATCAGCAGGGGTCTAGGAAATCAGTAATTCTTATATGTAAAATTTACTCAGAGTATGTTACAGGATGCTTTGCTAACAGATCTGATCAGACGGAAGTCAGATGGGGAAATGAGGGAATTTAAAACCAGGTATCAGAGGTCTTCTTATATATGGTAAAATATANCACACACTTCTGGGTCACGTTGAGTTTCTTGTCCACTAATTCCAAGTCCTGCTTCTCAGAGCTGCTCTCAATGCACCCTCTGCCCAGCATGCATTTGCTCTTGAGATTGCATGTGCAGGACCTTGCACTTGATCTTGTTAAACTTTGTGAGTTTTACAAAGGCCCACTTCTCAAGCCTTCTGAAGTCCCTCTGGATGGCATCCCTTCCCTCCAGAGTGTCTGGAAATCAGTGCTGCTGATATTACACTCAATTCCACCATTCATTTCACCAGCAAAGACATTAAAGAGTGTCGGTCCCAATACCAAGCCTTGAGGAAAAACGCTTGTCACTGCTCTCCATTTGGACATTTAGGAGCTGACATCTCTTTTATTGTGACCAGCCAATTGCTTATTCACCAAGTGGTTCATATGTCAAATATATGTCTGTTCGGTTTAGAGNTCTCCCCAGAGCCTTCTCTTCTCCAGGCTGTTCAGCCTGTCTTCATAGGCAAGGTGCTCCAGCCCTCTCATAATTTTTAAGGCCTTCCTCTGGACTTACTTTAACAGGTCCATGTTCTTCTTATCTTGAGACTCCCAGAATTGCATGGAAACTTCAGGTGGGATCTCATGAGAATGGAGTGGAAGGGGAGCGTCACATCCCTCAACCTGTTGGCCGTGTTTCTTTGGACGCAGCGCAGGACATGGTTTGCTTTCTGGGCTGCAGGCACACACTTCTGGGTCACGTTGAGTTTCTTGTCCACTAATTCCAAGTCCTGCTTCTCAGAGCTGCTCTCAATGCACCCTCTGCCCAGCATGCATTTGCTCTTGAGATTGCATGTGCAGGACCTTGCACTTGATCTTGTTAAACTTTGTGAGTTTTACAAAGGCCCACTTCTCAAGCCTTCTGAAGTCCCTCTGGATGGCATCCCTTCCCTCCAGAGTGTCTGGAAATCAGTGCTGCTGATATTACACTCAATTCCACCATTCATTTCACCAGCAAAGACATTAAAGAGTGTCGGTCCCAATACCAAGCCTTGAGGAAAAACGCTTGTCACTGCTCTCCATTTGGACATTTAGGAGCTGACATCTCTTTTATTGTGACCAGCCAATTCCTTATTCACCAAGTGGTTCATATGTCAAATATATGTCTGTTCGGTTTAGAGGCAAGGGTGTTATGCTGCACAGTGTCAAATGCTTTACAGCTGTTCAAGTAGATGACATCGTTGCTCTTTCCTTGTCTAGCAACAATGTAACCCTGTAATAGCCCACTAATTTTGCCAGACACTATTTGCACATAATGAAGCCATGTTGGCTGTCCCAAATCACCATCTTGTATTTCATTTGCCTCAGCATAGATTCCAATGAGGATCTGCTCCACGATCTTGCCAGGCACCAAGGTGAAACTCACTGGCCTGTAGTTTCCCATTGCTTCCTTTTTTTTTCCCTTT
>VYZS01087958.1:15516-34017 GCA_013400695.1 Neodrepanis coruscans | reverse complement strand
TGCTAACAGGTTTCACCCAACTCTCAGCTAAATCTGACAAATATAAACTGCTTTGCCATATAGCTAGCAAAAAACCCCATGTTTATTTTAGAGCTTGTGATAATCCTGGTTGTTGAATCTACATCTTGCTTCAGATAAGTACTTGCTAGATAGGTACTTGTCATTCACAGTTAAGTTACATCCTAAACTCTCAGAGAAATGCTAACAGTCAGGAACAAATCAGCATATGTGTTTAAATTAACATCCGTACATTGTCAGATGCCGTTTGTCTAAGTTGGTATAGTAGGACTAACGGATTTTTTTTGCTTTGTTGGTATTATTCACAAAGATGGCACACTTTGTACTTAGAACAGTCTCCTGTTGTAACAGCACTGCAATATAATTTTCCCACTTGAACCCAGTCATTCTGTTCACAATTCAAGTAATTTCTGGAAAGGACTGTGGGTCTTGGGCAGTTTCAACTGAAGTCCTGGTGAGGGAAACATGACTGAAATATTACAGAGAGAAAAATTCACTTTCTAGTGGTGCAAAAGGAACTCACAAAACCCCACACTAGAGCTAATTCAATTTCTCTAAAATTCTTTTTCACTTAAAATGTAAGTTCATAAAAGGGTTTCAACATTACCTATACTGCATTCTATGATCATCACAATGTTGATACTTTGGTAAACTTTTCATTCTGACTTTTCATTCATAACCACTTTGAGTCAGATTCAGTAAAAGATTTTGATGTCTTTAAGTTTCCAAGGGAAAAACCCACAGCTAAATTCTAAATCCTGGAACGCATCAGAAATTTTTACTTCACTGCAGAGCTTTAGTATATGAATTGGGACTACAAGGCACCCTTCACATGCTGTTCAAAACACAGAGCTGAAAACACGCTTCTAAATGTTCTTGAGCTGAATGAGCAGGTGCTGTTTATCCTTCAACAGTTATCCACCTCTTAAAGCAGAAAACTTAAAAATCCTCAGTCCACGGAGCAAGCAATTCATTCACTATCAAACTGTAAAGTTAGTTTGATGAAAAAACTCCACTGATGCCACCTATTGGTAGCTGGACCTTGTGCAAGCGAAAATAACAGGATTCTTAAGATTAGGAATTCTGCAAATTCTCAGGAAAGCAAATAAAAAGGATCTGTGTCCAGTGGCTATGGCACAAAGCAATGAAAAGAGGAGGAAAAGGCTGGTGTCTAACTGCTGAGCTTCCTTATAGTCCTGATTGCATTATTAATTCCATAATTAAAAATTATCTAAAGTCAGTGAGCTAAACCTCATTTGGGCCAGTTGTGCTTTCAAAGGTGATACACTAGGTGTGAAAAACACGAATTTGGGGGAAAGGAAGCTTCAGAAATACCTTTCTG
This sequence comes from Neodrepanis coruscans, assembly GCA_013400695.1. Lineage (NCBI taxonomy): Eukaryota > Metazoa > Chordata > Aves > Passeriformes > Philepittidae > Neodrepanis > Neodrepanis coruscans. Next base: position 32,657 of record VYZS01087958.1, on the reverse strand, counting down.
TTTCTGGCACATCATTTGATGTCTCTTAGTAGCACTTATAGTATATACCTGCAATTTCTTTGCAGGCACCAGGGTTGTGGATTTCACAATGGGAATGTGGGAACTAAACATCTACAGCTTAAACACCAAAATAAAATTAATTTGGATACCAAAATGCCTCACCTTGAAAAAGTTTGAGGAAAAAAGGACTGAGAGGTAAGGGAAAAGAATATACTCTATAACAGATGCTGGACTATCAGATGGTGAAGTGCTGTTTTGTCACCAGCTCCAGAAGCCAAAATGAAACTTCAAATCCACACCTTAGGTTCATTTTTCCTAGATTCACATGATGTTCTTCCTTTGTGGAAGGATCTCAAATCAGGAGGTGTGAAAGAGACAAGTGTCTTTAAAAAGGGCTTCTCTTGTTAGCTCTAGAGTCCGGTGTCATCATTATACTGACATCAGTCCTGTCTGAGGCACGTGACATCCCTATCGTATTATATTAATTATTTAACTATATTTTGGGGCATATATTTTGGAATTCTTCTAGCTGCATAGTGAAACACCAGAGAATATTTCCATACTAAAATAGAATGTCTTCCATCCCAGTCAAACACTGTGATTTTCCTAGGGTGTTTTCAGTGGTGAATTCATCAAAGAACAACTGAAATATATGCTCATCACTACATGTTGTAACGTTTACACTCCCTGGGAGAAAGAAGAGAAAGAGCAGGTTGATTAGCCTCTGTATTTGCTAGTGAACTTCCAAGAAGGAAACATTTATTGGCTTCTGAGATTGTAATGTAGATTTATGCTTATTTGCTTTTTATGCTAAAATATTTACCCAGTTAAAGATTTATACCACGGTTGTGTTTGGGAACTAAATGAATGGTTATCTCCCTGAACATCTTGCTTTAGGATTTAAGAGTGATTATTTGCAATATTCATTTGACGGTTTTGACTAACCTGAGGATTTACTGCTAGTGGTTCTGATAAATTTTTATATGATTTTATTTTGACCATAATTTTATTTTTGTACTGTTTAAGTCTTAAGTGATTAGGAAGTACTTGCAAAGGGCTTAACTATTGTGTCCTCTTTGAATTGAATCCTCATTATTTACTACTTTTAATAAAACGTGTGAAGAGAATATTCAGCCACTTTTAATTTGATACATGGATTTAGCTGTGCATTGAGACTGAAGCAATTAGTTTCTTATAACTTTGACTAACTCTGGGTGACTTAATAAGATGACCAGGAGGGAATTATCCAGTATCAAAGAGTGAATGTATGCTGGTTCTAAGTGCTTGGTAACTGCAGATATGGCTTGATAAGAGCAGAGGTATCAGTAATTTCAATTGTAATCAGACTGCCCTTTTATAGTGTGTTTTCCTGTCACAGAATGGCAAATGAAACAGAAGTTTCAGTGTACAAGAGAATTTTGGACATATGATCTTAATTCAAATCAGACTAGAAACAACCTTTTATAAAAATTTCCTATGAAGCAGAAACTTTGCAGAGCCAGGAGCTGTTCTCTGAAAATTACATCCTTGTCAGTTTGCCTAAAAATAGCTGTAACATTTATTTATGAGAGCAGTTGCAGGGGGTTTCAATATTCTTCTGCTTACAGCAGATCTGTTGGTGTGATACCAGTACACTGACCATAATTCTCAAAGGGTCTATAGCTCTAGGATAGGCCCAAAGCTGCTTTGGCTCTGCAGAAACTGAGTCTGAAATGCTATGAGGTGAATTATTTTGGCTTACTGAAATAGTGGTTCCAAGCAGTTTTCCTCTCCCAAACTGTCTGAAACTCCTGAAGACAGTTGTGAATTTCTAAAATATCCTGATTTGTCCGACAATCAATTGAAGCCAAGCAGTTTTTAATAACTCTCAGTTGCATATCTCACCCCTGGGCTGAAGTGATTAAATTGCAGCCTAGCCTACATTTTGAAAATTAGGTTTCAAAATGTGCCCCAAATGTTTCAGATTGTTTTTTTGAAACAACAGGTCCAGGAGCCGACCTTCTGGTCACTTTTCAAAGATTAACTGGAAAAGATGGAAGTCCACCAAGCCACATGTTCAATGGACCACATCACCATGACAGCAGAGAATTTTCTGTAGTAATAGAAAATATCTGCAAAGCCAGCTGATTCCTCTTCTCCTAGCTGTCCTAGTACCTCAATAGGGAGAAAAAGCCCAAGCCACCTACTACAACCTCCCATGTGAAGTGTCAGCTTGCACTGTACTGTGCTGTACAACCTGTCCAAGCTCTATAGTAGTGGAAACTACCATTTGACTGGAAAGGATACAAGCAAGTTTGCAGGTGGGAGGAGCTGTCACCAAGGCAGAGAGGCCTTACAGAGAGACCTCAAGAAATTAGAGGACCAGACAATCACCAACCATATGAAGTTCAACAAGGGAAAGTGCTGGATTCTGCACCTGGGATAGAGAAACACTGGCTGTTCGTACAGACTGGAGAATGAGATGCTGGAAAGCAGTGCCATGGAAAGGGACATGGGTATCCTGGTTGAGGGCAAATTGAATATGAGTCAGCAGTGCCCTGGCTGCCAGGAGGGCCAACTGTGTCCTGGGGGGCATCCGGCAAAGCATCGCCAGCAGGTCAAGGGAAGTGATTGTCCTTCTCTCCTCTGCACTGGTGTGGCCTCACCTTGAATATTGTGTGCAGTTTTGGGTGTCACAATATAAGAAAGACATTAAGCTCTTAGAGAGTGTCCAAAGGAGGGCAATAAAGATGGTAAAGAGACCTGAGGGGAAGCCATATAGGAGCAGGTGAGGTCACTTAGTCTCTTCAGGCTAGAGATGAGACTGAGGGGAGACCTCATTGCAGTTACAGCTTCTTCTTGAAGGAAAGAGGAGAGGCAGGCACTGATCTCTCTGTGTTGACCAGTGACAGGACCTGAGGGAATGGCCTGAAGCTGTGTCAGAAGAGGTTTAAGTTGGATATTAGAAAGATGTTCTTGACCCAGAGGGTGATTGGGTGCTGGAAGAGACTCTCCAGGGAAATGGTCACAGCACCAAGCATAACAGAATTCAAGAATTGTCTGGACGATACTCTTGGGCACATGATGTGACTCTTTGGGATGATCCTGTGCAGGGATAAGGGTTGGGCTTGATGATCCTTGTAAGTCCCTTCCAACTTGGCATATTCTGTCCTTCTGTGATTCTGTGATTTTTAGGTGTCTCCAGCTGAAATGTAATATGACACTTAATATTTTTTATTTTAAAAAATCTTGGCTATGTGGATTTCAGTTAAAAGAAAATAACAAACAAAGCAAAACAAATCTGAGACTCCTACAGAAAGTGCCTTTAGTCTCAGATAGGGCTGTTTTATTCAAGCACACTCAATAAAGCTGTTTACCGTATGAGTCCTGAATACCTTGCAGCTGAAGGTTAGATGTTGCACTGCAATCATCAGGTGCCTATGGTGGATCTGAATGTCTATCTCTATCTAGGACATTAATCAGCTTTGTAATTTATTCCCTGAAGGATTTAAAGAAATAGACAAAAGATAAGACTAGGCTTAATTTGTCCCAAATTGTGTAAACCACAGATGCTTCATATTTAATAAAAGATACCACTTGATTTTGACTTCCTGTGGTCTTCTTTATTAAGTGTTACTTTCCAATGCACCCTATGAGAGAATAATAATAAGCTCTGCCACACTTTTTGCACAGAACCCATTAAAACATCATCTGTCCTTGTTCTGTGAAAATGTACCCCCGAGAGGTGGTATGAATATTGATTTTCAGAAAGTAAAGAAGAAAATTGCCTGACAAAGAGCAAATCTAAATTTCAGAGCTCACATGCACCACTGTGGTACTTTGGATAATACACTGAAAATTTTGGTGATAATTGAAGCAATCCAACTGCTGCTTATAAAACTTGTCATGAAAAGAATGTGGTCTTGCCCAACTCTTTGAAAGGGGAAATTTATTGACTGAGTCTCTGGGAAATTTAATGTCTGACCAGTCTGTCAGTGTCTCGTATTTGGGGTGACATTCACTGAACAGATTCATCAGTTGGAGGGTGCATTAAATTTGCCCTTTTAGAGGGGCCTGAGTCAACACAGGGCACCCCTCAGCGGCCCTTCGCAATGTGTTAGTGTGATGTGGAAGAAGACTGTCAGCACCTTTATAATGGAATCACTCTAACAGTTACATATTAACACTTTTTATTAATACAAATTATGACAAGTGAGGGTTTGTGGTAGTCTATGATATGGTCTGTCTGCAAAGACACATTTAAACAGCATAAGACAAAGCATAAGCACAAGCTCTAAACCAAAACAGTTGACTAAAAATATTATGAAACAAAAGCAAATTTAGTTGTTAAAGCGAACAATTGGCACACACATAGGTTACTGTTTACCCATACACGCATTCCTATATCAGGTGGAGAAGGGAGGTTCGGCTCATAAGCTGCCTCAGCAATGTGGCAGAACACTTCTCCCAATTTCTCCTCACTTTCAACCTCTTTATATATTATTTTGTTAGGTTTAGGCAGAGTTTTGAATTACTTTAGTTAGAAATTATATATTTGGGTGATTTGACAGCCATCTATTTTTTCTTGGTGAATAGCTGGCACAGGTCAAAGGGGTCACCACACTCCCATCCTCTACCTGGTTTACTGAAGTCTGGCGGTGATGCCTTCACACCATCCCATTCTTCATATTACAGGTACTTATCAGTGTTTAGGAAACTTTTGTAGGACAGCATGACCTTTTCGTTATCCGGGAAGTGGCAGCTGGAGTCTATTTTGCCACTAGGAAATGGCAGCAGGTCTTTCCTCTGGAAATCTTGATCTGTTTTAACTTCTGACTTTAGTCCACAAAACTGAAAATTCAAATGCCTATTTGAATGCTCTCTGATTTTATACAATTAGACCCAAAGGTGTCCTACCCCATGTTTTGACCAAAAACTCTTCAGAAAGTCACGTCAAAAAAATTTAGTCCACAGGTTTTGAACGGTGGTTTTGGTCTGCTTCATTCCACAGTGACAACTACCATTAACGATCTGGAAAAGTCCTATTAATAATGCAGAAAAGGAAGAAAATAAAAATGGTTAAGGCTGTGATGACACAAGGTGTTAAGGACAGCTTTTACTCTAATGATATTCTTAATCCTTTCTTTTTGGTTAAAAATGTTATGAAAGGAGGTCATATATGGCTAATTCCTAACTTTTAGGGAGGGGAAACAATTGAGACACAGTTGCTGCTGCTAAATCACAAGTGAGATCAACACACAGTGTAAGAGAAAACAACAAAGGCACGGGTCTTGTCTCTGGTGATGCCTGGTGCTTGCAGGCTGCTAGGGGCAGTTCAAATAGGCGCTCCTCAGTCACTGCACCAGTCCAGGTGCTGTGCCTGTACTGACAGCTCTCACTGGCCCTGCCATGATCCCTCACCCACCTTGATGCACTTGACCCTCATGACACCATTACCTGTGACCGCATCACTTTGCAGGACTGTACTGCCTGAGTGCAAAGTGCTCTGGAGGCACTGAAGAGAGTTAGGGACTGGCATAAAGTTGCTGCTTTTGAAGGACGTTACTGTAAGGTGTAATAATGATCTGTGCAAAGACCTCAGAATGGGCTATGAATGAGCTTCCTCCAGGACTTGGAGGTAAAAGCACCACTTGAGAGTTTACAAGTCTGCTAACTAACTCAGAGGAGGCTAATTAGCACAGCATTACTGCACCATGGTCATGCTCTTTGCAGGGCCCGTAAGAATTTATTTGCTCACTTTTATACCTCACAGTTCTGCCTCAACATTAAAGCCTGAGAACTTCTTCCTGTTTAGAGGGGACCAGGGGACCTTGGGCACCTTGGGGAGGTTGAGTTGGTGCTAAAGGCAGGTACATGCAGTATTCAGTGACCAAGAGCTCTTGTTTTGCCTGTGTCTACATCCAAGCCAATCAAACCCTCTCTGTGTTATATCCAGTTTGGTATAAAAGACCAAGACAAATTTTTCTGCCTTGAAAACTGTGAAATACAGGCCATTCACAAAAGAGCTTAGAATCTCAAATCAATCCTCCTTATGTGCACAGAAATCAATAAACACATATTGTGTTGTTCCAGACTGAAAGAGTTAACTGCTTTTCAGCTGATTGTAGAATCTTCATTTATAGGTAGTGACTTATGTTTGCCTGAGTTGTCAGACAGTGTGTCATTCCTGTATTAGTCATAATTTAGTTATATGTTTCTGCATAATTTTAATGTATGTCAAATATGATTCATCTGGGATGTGATTTCTACTATCACACAGCACTTACCCAACTGACATTTTGGAATAATGGAGATCTTGGGAGACTCTTAGAATAGGAAACATATTAAAGCACCAGAAGAGAAATAAAAAATAAAACCAGGAAAAAATCATCCCAAGACTGTGAAGGTTAAGGTTGTGATTAAAAAAGAACAAAAATTGGTATTAATGAGCAGGTCCTATGTGTGCCTGGCTCAAGAATTTTAGCTAGCAAAGTCAGTCATCTGGCATCCCACAATATTAACCTGTGGATACCTTCACAGAGAGAATCACTGGCTCAGGACAGACATCTAAAATAAGAAAAAGTGCCCTTTTCAGGCATTATTCTTTCTTTTTTTCTTAAGAGTCTAGACAACTAGTTACATTTTCAGAAGTCAGTGGTTCAGCAGATAAGCCCCACTTAGGATAACTCAATTTTGAAAGAACAAAAGTTTAGTTTAAATCCTATTCCTGGCTTAGGCTTTCTTAAATTATTAGAACCTATAAACAAATAACATACATGCTTCTCAAGCGTCCTTTGGTTCTCCTACTAACTGGCATATCAGTTATCTGGAGCAGCCACTAATAACACTGTTAGTAAACAAACCAGGCCTGAATCCTCCAGGGCATCCACAAGGTGGAAACCTCATGAAGCTCAACAAGGCCAAGTGCAAGGTCCTGCACTAAGGTCAGGGCATTCCCCGGTATCAATACAGACTAAGGGAGGAATGGATTGGGAGCAGCCTGGCAGAGAAGGACTTGGAGTACTGGTGGATGAAAAACTGGACATCAGCAACTGAAAGATGGTAGATTTTGATTGCACATAAGAAAGACACTTCTTTCAAAAACTGTAATGTTAATGAGACAATGGACCACATTCCCCAGAGAAGTGGCCCAACACTGGAGGTGCTCAAGGTCAGATCGGAGGGAGTTTTTGAGCAACCTGGTCTAGTGAAAGATGTCGCTGTCCGCCAAGGTGACCTTTAAAAATTCCTTCCAAGCCAAACCATTCTGTGATTCTACTCAGAGATACAGAGTGTCAAGGCTCCTACCTTGTGTGACTGATTTCAGAGAGATATCAGCAATGCCTGAGGAGTTAAATTTTCTGCTTCACAAACAGAACAAGTGTATTTGGTCCGGCTGAGATAATTTTCTCCATAGCAGTCCTCAAAGTGCTGTGCTTTGTACTGGTAGATAGAAAGGTGTTGATACTACACACCAGTATTTGGCTACTGCTGAGCAGTGCTGGCACAGCATCAGCACTCTCTCCAACATTCCCTGCTCACCAGTAGGGTGGGGGTGGGCAAGACCTTAAGAGAGGACATAACCAGGACAGCTGATAAAAGGAATATTCCATACCATGCAATGACTGCTCATATACAAAAGCTAAGAAAAAGGAAAAGAAAGGAGAAGAAAGCTCCTTCTTTGGAATGGGGGATATTTTTTATTAGGACGTTTGTCTTCTGGAGCAAACACTACGGGTTCTGAAGCCTGCTTCCTGGGAAGTGGCTGAACATCGCCTGATGATAGGAAGAGAATAAATATTTTGGTTTTGTTTGCACTCACATCTTTTTTTTTTTCTTTTTACTTTATTAAACTGCCTTTTTTTGATGCACAAGGGGTTTTTTTTCATCTTTTCTGCCCCAGTAGTCTGATGACAAGGGGAGTGACAGTGTGGCTTGGTTGGCACTTGTCATTCAGCCAAGGTCAATGCATCACAACAAGCCATTAGCTGCTCAAAGCATTGCTGATCACCTCAAGCCATCACTTGACAATTATCTTCCTCAGTTGTTTCTATGTGGTATGTACAGAGCTGCCAGAAGGTGGGCACCAGCCAACAGTTTAATCTACAAGTGTTTTGAAACACGTAGCTCCTGAAATTTCCAAATATAATTAAGGACTCCTCTGCCTTGTGCTACTACAGGAATGAACTTTCTGTAGAATGTCCACCGCATCTCAGTCAAGAATACTCCACCCAGACAGATGGACTATATTCATGTAAATAAATGACAGAGAAGTAAAATATTGACATAGATAAGTCTATTTAACTAGATAAGTAGATAGATACAATTCTGCTCAAAAGCTTTCTCTTAGATTTCGTGGAGTAACTTTAACATCCCTGTGAGTGGACAGAGTATTAGGATTACAGATTCTCTTCTCTCTTCCTGTCCAAGTGGAAGTTGAATTCCTGATGTAACATGTGGAGAGAAACCCAGAAAAATTCCCACACCTCATATTCAGTACCTAAACATATAAGCACTGTGAATTCAAGTTTCAGTTTTGACTCAGACAAGACAGGGATTTTGAGCCCTCAAGCTGAGACTGCATCAAGGAGGTATGACATGGTGTTTGAGGGCAAGAACACAGTCCCAAATACCCCCAAAGCTGGTAACAACCTTTTGTTTCAATAGGAACCTTTGGTCGACAAATGTATTTGGAAATGTCATCAGTTATAACTAATTTCTTTCTTGGTGGATTGTTGCTGTCTATTTGTTCTATAGAATAAAGGCCAAAGTCTCTCTTTAAAAATGGACTGCCTGTGACAGCTCTACTGAAAAATTGTTCCATGACTAGAGCCATTAAACATAATGTGACTATAACACCTTTGAATGAAATCAATACAAAATAATTTAAGCCTTTCTAAAGATCTGACTCAAGTTCTTGAATTGATTCTGGTTTTGTCCAGCTTAGATAAGGTGAGGGAATGATGACTTATTCAATTCATATACTTATTCTCTAAGTCAGCTGAAAAAAAAATGCATGCTGCCAATTATCTATGTTTGAAAATCCTGCTTTTAAATAGAATTACTTAAAAACTGCATTATCAACAATAAATAAAATATTGGCTTTACTTAATATAGATGATATAGATATAGAGCTATAGTTCACAAACCATGGCACTGGAAAATACTTAGATCATCCATTTCCTATTGCTTCTCAAGGCAGGTTCAGCTATGCTTATGTCAGTCCTGACAGATGTTTAAAGACCTATAACATTTTGTCCTTTTCTTAGAAAATCCCTTTGTCTTTATAACTTATTTCTTGAAAAGTGATCTCATATCTGCCTTAAGTTATTTCTTACCTTAACTAAAGAACTCCAAGTCTTCCTTTATTTTTTCCTCACTCACAGTATCATGCTTGCTATACACTTCTCTCCAGTTATGCATATTTTATTGAAAATAAGCAATAAAGTCTTGTATTGGGTAATAAATTCATTCACATACTATCAGGATCCAATACGTATAATCATCATTTCATGTCTCTCACACATAGTAACCGTGTTCATCCACCCAAGGGTACACCTTTTATCACAGTGACAAAACATTACTGTTTCATGCTTGACTTATGTGCCATTCACTGAACTGCTGTCCAGCCAGTTGTTCTCTATCCTGGACTTCTACAACCTACAGCTTCTGCTTGCAGATCACACTTGGTTCTTGCTCTCAAGGAAGTAAGCCCTCTTTGAGTTGCATCATTTCTCTTTGATACATACTCCCCTCCTGACAATCAGTATTCAACAATGAAGTTTTACAAGAGAAGTCGATCCATCTAAGAGCTGTTGTTCATTTTCCTATTCTGCCTTCAAAAAACATAAATGATAGATATAAGAGCCTTTGTAACACAGGACTCACTGTCGAGTTGCATTAGATTTGTTTGATATATGTTGACAAAGTGTATTTGCTAAAAGTTTTTTTTCTCTTCTAGGTGTTTATACTTCATTATATTTCAATTTCTTTGTAGAAATAGAAAGTGTCTAAGCTCAAAATTTCGTGTCTCAGGGCAGTGGAGGAGGGGAGCTTTCCCTTTGAAAAATACAGGTAATTTTATTGCCTTTTTCAGTCTTCTGGAAGCTGAACTTAGACCCACATCCTTCAGATTTTCAAAAGTATCTACCTGCAGTTTTGAAAGTTCTTCAATCACTCAGGTGATATGAGGGAATTTTTTGTGTTCTCTAACTTATGGTTTTAAGATAAATACTTAATTAAAATTAACGTTTTCAGTGAAGACTGAAGTCGCAAAAAAAAAAAATGAAAACTCTTACCTTCTTACCGTCATCTGCTAATATTTTTTCATTTCTCTGCTTTACTTGCTTTTTTCCTTCTCAGCTAATTCACTTCCTCGAAATCTTTATTGTAATTATTTGCTTATGTTTTGAATTTTCTCCCTTTATCTTATGCTCATCTATTCCTATTTTGATTAAGTTTAATTTATTTGTTAGATGGGCCAGGGTGTTGGGGTGAAGAAGAGATAGTTTCTCCTTCAACTTCTGGGCAGTGAAGAACCAACAATTAGTCATCCTTCTTTCATACACCATTTCCAGGCTGTGAACTAAACTACTGTGTGCTGATATCCTTGTTATGATTTTGGTTCATATGTACAAAGTAGCTGATGTGGCTATTGCTGCATGACATTAACTAATTCAGCACATTGTACATGCAACAAAAACTTGCATTGAGATTACCTATGGGATAAAACATGTAAGTACAACTAACAGCAGACAGAAGGGAGCAATGATGTTACAAAGTATGTGTGACTTTTGAAAAGGGCAATATCATGTTACCACAGGTCTCACCTTGGAAATAACATCTAACTGCTGAGACAATTCAGTCAATGATTTAAGGCACCCATAATTACACCATCACTTGTGCACTCACAAATCACCCAGAAAAAGTGTATCTGGCATAATAAAAAATACGCCCAAAAAATTCACAAGCCAAAATCAATTTAACTATCTAGAATACACAGTCCAGAGATTTATACTGGCAGCAAGAGGATGTATGCTACAGACATCATACAAGTTAATATGGTTAGCAAGTGCATTTAACATGCTTTCACATATTCTGAAATTGCTCCTGCAGAAGACTTCAGCTCTGTGGCTTATTTGCCAGCTTGAATGCTTGAGATATCTAAGGGCATTTCAAGTTATACTAGATGACTATATTTGAGCAACCAAATCCCACCTCAAAATCTCAGTGGGAGGAATTCCATCCTCGTTTGAATTCCGGACAAAAATCAAAAGCACAATGAATATTTGGACAGGGAAATTGAAACTGGAAAAGACATTATGGAGGCCTTAAAATATGTGAGAGTAAAAACTGTATTTGAAGAACAACTGCTCCTTAACTATCCTAAAATTCATCCAGAAATCCTTTCTTTGCAGCCAAAACAATAAACAGGTCCCCACAGGACTCACAGGACTACTGGATATTCCCATGAAGAGAGCAAAAGGCATTTTTGGGGGTGTCATTGGAGAGAGCACAGAAGGCTGTTCATCCCTTCAAACTTGCCTTTAATGCTACACAGCCAACAGATTTTTTTAAACTTACTCTGTACTTGAAGATGGTTTTATTTTGTCGGTTTATGGATAACGAGTCTTGAAGATTGTCGAGGTCCAAATCTATATACAAAGCAAGAATGGAGATAATGAACAAAGAGGTCTATAAGGGTAAAAGAAAGGTAACAAATGATACAAGGAAGTGGAGTCTCACAGGTACACACACTCCTTAGTTGTCAGCTTCTTTCCAAAGGCATACTAAAAACAACTAAGTGATACTTGGCCTGGGGGAGACTTCTGTGGAGTCGGTTGTACTCAGTACATCTGTCCCATTATACTGTGCTCTCTACGGATGCATTTTTCTGTAACAGGGCAATGCATTTATATGTTTTTTTCATATTTGTTGAGGGATGGATATGTACACTTGTGGATGGTGTAAACAAACACCTACTTCTCTACCAGTGTCCACTCTAAGCTGGCCAGACACAAATTAGTTCTGACACAGAAGTGTTGCATGGTGTTAAGCAGGATCCATGTCAGCAAGACCGATTAGCTCAGGCTAACAACTGTACACAGCATGTAGATTGGATCTGACTCCATCCTAGATAGCTCAGAGAGTATCAGCTCAGCCTACAGTGAGCTGTAATGACTAAGTGGTGTAGTGCAGGAGCTCCTTATTACCAGTCCCTCTGCGTTAGCTGCATTGGTAACCTGGCACAGGTAACCAACCACATGCATTTGTACACAGCACAACCCACAGGCTACCAGAATCCCACTCTGCAAGCATGGGCTTCTAATATTCTTCCCAATGCATTAACAGAAGCCCTCATGTAAATTTATAGAAGCAATGTTGTTTCTATTCATGATAATCCATTTAACTTCTGTTTATTCTATATACCATATCAATGTCTTTTAAATGAAGAGGCAAACAGACTGAAAGAGAGCTTTCATTTTGCTGCCTGTTTCTTGAACCTGTATTTCCACATTCATCATCGTCACACAATAGTTGCCAAGTTAAACAATTGTGTTGCATCTATTTGTTCATTTGAGCATAAAGATACAGTTCTATGGCCTTATATATTATTTAGTAATTTTGAATAAACACAATATGAGTTAAAGTGCCTGCAAAAAAGTCAATCAAAGCATACAATTTTCACCCTCTTCATCACTAATTAGTAGTGCATTGGGGCAGGGTATATTGGTTATAAGAGATAAGCTTCAAGCTTATTTTGATCTCAGAAATTTCATTCCCATCATAGAATCTGCTCAAGTAGAATCATCCTAGACTACAATGCACAGGATTGCACACAGTTCTTGAATATCTCCAGTGAGGGAGATTCCACAACCTCTCTGTACAATTTGTTCCAGTGCACAGTCACTCACAGTAAGAAAGTTCTTCATATTCAGGTTGAACTTCCTGTGCCCCAGTTTCTGCTCACTGCCTCTTGTTCTAGTGGTTGGCACCACCGAGAAGAGCCTGACTCCATCTTCTTGACACTCTCCCCTTAGATATTTATATACATTAACGAGGTCCCTTATCAGCTATCTCTTCTTAAGGCTGAACAGGTCTGAGTTCCTCAGCCTTTACTTGTTGGAAAGTCCACTTATCATCCAGTCCACTTACCTTATTGCCCTCCACTGGACCCCTCCATTACTCTTTTCTTTACAGTACTTGCATATATACATAATTTATTTGAAGTTCTCAAGTTGCATCACAATGAATACAAGAAAATGGAGTATGAGAGGGTTGAGATTTCTTACAGAAGGGGTCAGTTACTTTTAAGAACTAACAAACATCTTCCAGCATTGCAGTGGCTTGTTAACCTCACCCTCCTGCTTCATACACCTCATACACCTCATACACCTGCACAACCTACATAATATGGCCCACACAAATTGAAGTACTGAACATTTAGTCCCAGAAAGCTGGGACTAAATACACCTCTACTTATTAAACAAAAGTAAGCTTGTGCTCTTAGGAAAGATGTCAGGCCTAATCTTGCAAAACTTTTCAGGCATAATTAATGTTTACCCTTGCTACCAAATTGTATATTACTGAGATCAGAGTTTCATTCATGTACAAGTTAATTCAAGGACTTTTTTTACTTCCCACAACAGTGATTTGGCATTATTCTGGAATTATTGATGAGCAATGGGATAGTAAGTAGTGACTCACTTGCACTTTGACTAATCACACTGGAGCACTTGACCTGTACGGCTAAACCGAACCATAAAATTCAACCTAACAATGTTTAAGTTCAAGCATAATTTTCCTGAACATTTTATCTGTAAAATGTCTATCAATGAGAGAATGAGTCATCCAAAAAGATAAAGAACTGCAGAAATTCAAAGAATTAACTACCATCTACTTACACAGGAACATATAGTCAGCAAAGTCTTTCATGAGAGCCTTAAGGACAGTAGTGATGTAGTGAGCTAGCACTTGAATGAAGTCCACTAAGAATGAAGTCGACTAAGATCGAAGTCCTCTAAGAATGAGGTCTTTAGTCCTGGAAACTCTTATGTCAGCTGTAAGCACAAGACACAAGCCTGTGGAAGACAATATACATGTACACTTAGACATAAGCCCCTGTATGTGTCTCCACATAACTATATGCAGAAAAAGTAATTTTTCTTGTGAGGTTGTATGTCTGAGACTCCAAAATCAGGCTTTACTTTCCACCTTTGGCACTTATGTATGTGTGACTTTTCCTCAGTACTGAATTTATAAAACCAGAGCAATGGAATTTCCCTAGTATATAAGATTGTTGTGATGAAAAAAAATAAGACTGATGTAGCTATGTATATATTAAAATGCATTTTAAAAGCAGTTGATAGAGTAATCACAAAGTGGCCAAATTCTAAGTCATCTTACATTTTTCTTTTAATGGCATAGTAGTCATTAAAACTGGATTTAATTTCACTATATGATGTATTTTAAGGCAATAACTTTAATAACATAAGCAATCCATTTTTGTGAAATAAGTCTTGTCTTAAAATACAGTTGCAGAGATTTCAGGTACAACTTCTATTTTGCTTTAAAAGCTGTGATTCTGATCATGAAGAACCTTTCACTATAAGCCCAAATTGTTGTATAGGAATAATTGTATTGACTTCTTATATAGCAATACTTACAGATCTTCTGATGAAATTAACTACACAGAGACTGTGTTGAAAACAGTGGCTGAAATGGCTGTATACACACATGTTATGTATATCACGTACATGTGTAAAGCTGGAATATGAGACAGGAATGTCATAATTTTTCTACCTATATGTAATTTGACATTCATTACATTATTAGGGTGGTTTTTTTCCCTTTGGGGGAATTTCCATGTAATATCCTGCTAGTACCTCTAAAGTTTGACTTCATTCAATACCAGGGCTGTGGTTCACCCTCAGTAAACTTAGTTACACTCAATAAACTCTCAAAACTCTTTCCCCCTCAATAAACTTAGTTACACAAACACAATTTTGGTGAGAAGAAAGGAATAGGATATTATTAAAATATCAACTTTGTTGACCCCTTCGCTGTACTATTTCACAATACTATATATACAACTATAAAATCCCAGTCATATGGGCTTCAGAGGCATGTCTTCCTTTTACTCCAGTACCAACCAAAAGCACCAGCTAGCTAATTAATCTACAGCCTGTGTTACAATATGCTGTGTGACTTAGTCTTGTATGGGCTTGCAGTACTAGGGCTAAGAATTGGACTCGATGATCCTTGTGGGTCCCTTCCAACACAGCATATTCTGTGATTCTGTGACATCCAGTATGTACCAGCACATTTTTCAAGGGAGTTGTAATCCCTTATGGTGTAAGTTCCTGGAATTTACAGTGATTGCAAGCTCTGTCTCATGGGTTCATAGGCATCTAAAGAATTGCACTTTCTTCTTTTTGCTGCTCCAACTTTCTCCTCTGCATCTCAATGGCGTGTGAGAGGCAGATGAAGGAAAATGGCCCCTGTAATGTTTTCTTAGGTTGCTTACCAGAAGACTTCCTCCCACCAGGAATGATGTACCCTACAACGGGTAAATTTATGGAAATTACACTACATTCTACTTTTTTTTTTTTCGGCTTCCCAAAATTGCACCTATTTGCTGCGTAGAGCTGGTTTTAGTAAGCTGGTTAAAGCAGTCTTAATGTTTTCTGTCTGGTCAAGAAATCATGCAAACCCTGACAGATTTGCAAGGAAAATGCTAGTATTGTTTGGTTTATTGTTAGATTTTCTTCTTTGTATAGAAATAGAAATGAAAGAAAGGACTCAAAGCTTAGGGAGAAATCTAAGCAAATTTTTTATAAAAGTAAACATGATTAGGGTAACAAACAAACAAACACACACAACACAACACAAAAACCACAAGAAAACACCTATCCTGGTGGGAAATGAGTGCAGTGTATAAAAAATTCATTTGCAAAGTCACCTTGCATAGATTTTTGCTTCTTATTTGTCCTAGTTTGGGACAATATTAGGTGTTACCAGTGGATGAGAGACGTATAGGGAGGGCAACAGTTTATTGAATATATATATGGGGAGGGGGAAGGTGAGTATGGATAGGTGTAATTGCTCTGTTACAGCCGGCAAGAGGCGCTGTGTGTCCCGCTAGAACATGAAGGGTGCAGTTGCTCTGTTATGGCCAGTAGAGGGCGATGTGTGCCAGCCAGGAAGGGGTCCAAGGGGGAACACATACACACCCACATACACACACACACATACACACACCCACACCCACGTGTAAATCGAGAAGGGAGGAAAAAAAAAATTAAAACAAAAAATGGAGGGGTGCTGTGCTCCCGGACAAAAAGCCCTCCCCTCGCTGTGGGAAAGGGCTAGCAGCTCCTCGCTCAGGGGCAGAGGAGGAGGAGGGGGGGGCCCCAAGAACACAAGAGAGGCTTAGAGGTGGGCACCCACAAACCAGGATCTCCATGGAGAAGCTACAGTTTCTCAGAGGTGGCGTGTCTGTGAAGAGGTTCTTCTAAGGGGTCTTCTCAGGTAGAAGAAAGCAGTGGTGACCTTATGAAATCCATGGGAAGAGGTAGGAGACAGGAGGGTCTCTAGGCAGGCAGTGCTGAGGAGGAGCACCCTGCCTCATGCTACAGAGCCCCGGAAGAAAGACAGTGGGCACTGCTTTCCTCAGGTTTTTATAATCCCAGTCCCTTCCCAGAGAGCCCTGCAGGGGCCAAGGGGCTCATGGGAAACTGAGGCATCTCCTTGGTAACCTGGGCCACTCCAGAGGTCCCACCCCCCTTCCCATCTTGGCTGACCCCACACCTTAACCAAAACCGGGCACAAGAAAGGAGTTTTTTTTCTTTTGTCTTCCTCTCCGGTCTAAGCCAAACCACTGCGTTATTTTTCTTGGGGGTGGTTTTCTTTAGTGTTTTCTGTTTGTGTTGTGGTTTTACCACTAGGAAGCGTGGTACTGACAAGAGAGGTCTGAGAGAAGCCACACAACCCAAAAAAAAAGAAAACACACAAGTAACAAGGTTTATTTCACACACAGAGAAAACCGACAATAAAGCACAAAGACAGACAAATTAAGCTCTCCCAGACCCCGCGTCTGGGTGGGAAAAGCTCTAGGATAGCGCCGGGTTTCCTGTCGGGGCTCCTGAAGAGGCACCGGGATA
>VYZS01087958.1:826-15040 GCA_013400695.1 Neodrepanis coruscans | reverse complement strand
AGGAGGGGGGGAAAATGGCTTTAGGTTTAACCCACAACAGTATGCTTTTTCTCTTTGCTACTAGCCAGAAGTTTTTCTGTGGTCATGACTTGAGTTCCCATTATACTGGTGATCCATGCAGATTATTAGCCATTTATGAATGAGCAATACTGAACACTCTACAGAGTTCATTAATCTTCACTGCTAAGTAATTAATGTCAAAGAGAGAATACTTTTACATGCCTGTAATTAATGTAATTATAAATGGGGGAAGTAAGGGAAGAAGAAAGCAGCAAACAAAGTAAATTAGTTCTGCAGAGGTCCAGGAGATTAAACAGTAATATTTTATTTCTTGTTCAGCTTCCCTTTTCATGAGATCATGAACACAAAAATTAATGAGAGGGTAGGAGGACTTGACAGGTTTCAGTGTAAGTTGATGGACACCAAAGCAGTTTGCCAGGTAGAGCATCAAAATAAAAGTGTCTTTAGATTTGACGGAACGTAGAAAGCAAATAATGCAATCCTCTGTTACCTTCCAAATACACCTTCTTTGAGCAGTGAATTTGCACTTTAAAACTGATGAACATACTGCATCAGATTCTGCCCTTGCTATTTTCCCCTTACTGGCCTGCTGAAATTTAAGGGGTGGCTCCAACACAAATAGCAAGGAGTTCTCAGGGGGAGTTCCTCATAAGAATGAAGATAAGAGCAGCCCTTACACGCCTTTCTTTTAGTCATTAGTGTATAGAGCAATTCTCTGAGTAACAAAAGGCAAGGGTGTAAAATGCGCACATAATAGCCAATTGCTTATAAAGGATTAATGTCTTGTCACTGCAGCTAGATGATATTGATACCAGAATATCTGATCAATACAGAGTTCTGTTGACTTAACTGGTGAGTTTTAGGAGGCGTGCGTTCTTTTATTACAGCACACTGGATGATTTCACCACACCAAGTGCCCTGTACCAAAGTACATGCAGAGGTATCTTCACTACAGTTCATGTTTGCGTTACATGATTCATTTTTGTTCCCCTTATTCCTGTTACATATTCATTACATTCCCCAACACTTATTAGCCTATATACATATACATAGGGTCTCCAAGGGGCTTCACCAAGAGTCTCTGGTTCCCGTTTCTCTCTGGAGCACCCAAAGTTCTAAGTGACCACCTTATGAAATTGTTTAAAACAATTCTGGTTATACAACAATCCGGTGTTGCCTGCTTGGCTGACTCCGTTCCTTTCTTTATTGTTTCTTTACTCTGCTTGACTGCTTTCTTTCAACTGAGGCTTTGGTTACAAGGGAATTTTCTATGGTACATTTCTGATGCAAGCAGTCCTAGTGAATCCCATGAAATGGGATCATTATTTCAGAAGTGTTCTAATCTAACCTTGGATGGGGAAAGTATTTAACTGGATCCCTTGTCTAAAAACAAATTCTGCAGACTATTAAGGCCGTAATGATCTTGTGGAGCAATCTTTATATAACATCAATCATCAATTGGCTTTTAAACTGGAGTGCTTGGTTGAAAAAAGGGGTGCTGATTATAAATAAAACCAAAATTGACTGCAGAGTCCTAGATATCTCTCCTTAGCACCTAAAAATAATTGTCCTGGAAGACACAGTTCCTGAACCTCTTGTGTCACAGGGTTCAACTAATATCTAGATATCATTCATAACAGAAGAAGAGATCAGGACACTGAGGGGTGTGAATGTGTGCTTGGAGACTTACGTGGCTAAGATGCAACTTCTGTGAGAGAAGGATATGTTTACAATGGCTTGGTCTCTCAGAGTTTGGACATGAAATCATTGTGACTTTGCTGATTTCACTCTTTCTAGAACTATTTGCACCCCAAGATCTTTCTTTGAAACAGAATAATTTGTAAATGTCTCTAAATAGTGCTTGCAAGGGAAAAAATCCTGTTTCCTCAGTGACACGTACCATGTAAAGCAGTGGAAAAAAATCACAACCTAATTAGAAACAGTGGAAGTTTTAGTATTTGGCACATTTAAAGGAAGATATAAACTATGACAGTAGATCTGAAATAATGAACAATGCTACTGTGACAAAAAATT
This sequence comes from Neodrepanis coruscans, assembly GCA_013400695.1. NCBI lineage: Eukaryota > Metazoa > Chordata > Aves > Passeriformes > Philepittidae > Neodrepanis > Neodrepanis coruscans. The sequence continues at coordinate 12,985 of VYZS01087958.1, read as the reverse complement.
AATTACAAAATGCAGTAAGAATATTTCATCACTAAAGTTTAAGATTTTCTGCTCAGAACACTAATCACTAATGATTTTATGTTCAATTTAAAAAAAAAATTACATCCATCTATTTGACAGAGGTAGAACTTCTCATGAGAAAATTACATTCTGCAGTATTACCAAGACAAAGAGATCAGAAGTAACAAAAGAAATTTAAAAATTCTAAGTCCTTTAAAAAATAGCTTATTACATTAAGGTTAGTTTAATTTCTCCACAGTTTTTTAAAGCTTCTTTAGAAAAGCATTTAATTTGCCTTGAAATTCCACTCCCTAAAACTTTTCTGTGACATTCAGGTCACGGTTTGAAGTTGGTTTTAAAGGCTGATCATTTCATTCAGCCTAGGAATTTCACCAGAGATATCTGAGGGTTTCCCTCTGTGAGACTAAAATAAATATCCCAACTGTAGAGAAAGAAAAATCTATTCAGATACATACTTGTATCAAAAGCTCTTTGCAATTGATTCCTAAAGTACCTGGATTAGAAATGTCAAAGCACCCTGGTAGCATTGCCATAGTCCACTGTAGTGAGCTCATATAGAGAATAGAAAAAAAAGTACAGCTTGAGTCACAAGACTTATCAATAATTATGAATTATATTTTAATTATTAGTATTTTGTTATATAGATTGTTATATTGGTGGACAACTTTAGCATTTTGTGAACTATTAATGGTAAAATCAATTAAATACTGACAGGTAATGAAAATTTATATCAGAACAACACAGATTAATCAGCAAGGAATATAACACAAAAAAGCAAGGGGAAACATGGTGGATTGATTCTGAGATTAGCAGTGCACCAGAATAACTTTTCCTGTATAAATGATGCCATTGCTCCAAGCTGAATTTTGTGGAACAGGCTCAAATATTTTGCTAATGCAGATTAATTATTTTGACATGCGTCAACTTCCTCTGAGATAAATGTGTTATAAAGAGACTGATTACATTCTTTCTAAAGATAACAGAAACATTTCCCTTCCCTGAAAATAGTATTCAACCAAACTAAAAGTCAAACTTGGCTTAAAGTATTTGCTAAGGCCCGAAAATGGAAAAAAAGAAAAATAACCTAAAAAAAATGTAATGAAATCCAATAAGGTCAATTCCAAAGTACTCCACCTGGTCTGAAGTGTGGAAGAATGACTACTTGGTAAGATGCAGCTCTGCAAAGGACATCTAGTGATGATGGGGACCCCAGTTTGAGTAGTAGTTAATAACAAATCTGTTAATTGACTAAATCAAATGTTAAGTCACCACAGGCTGAGCATATCTGGCTCTGTTTCAGTTTCAGAGCTGAGCTTTCCATACTGTTGTACACGAGTCAGCCTTCACGATTTCTGTTTTACATCAACTCCTATTTCAGTTACTATCCCATTTGTACTGTGTCCTCAGAGCATATGAGCAGAGAGCATGCTCTGAAGCCCACCCTACACATTCTGCATTTGTCTAGTGAATTTTCTGAACTACAGACACCTGGATGTTACTACAAAATGTTCACTGGAGTCTTCTCTGGTTTATGTAATGCTATAATACACTTTATACATCTTATTTAGAGAATGAAAATATGTTATTTTATTCACCTGTTCTAAGGAAAATTTTCTTTGGAAACTATGGTTCACCAAAAGAAGACTCACCAGCAATTTAAAGGGGGTGATTCTCCTCCTCTACTTCATTCTTGTGAGACCTTACCTGGAGTATTCTGTGTCCAGGTCTGGGGTCTGTTTGAGCAGGTCCAGAGGAAAAGGTTCAGAACATCATCAGAGGGATGGAGTACCTCTCCAACAAATACAGGCTGAGAGAGCTGAAGTTGTTCAGCCTGGAGAAGAGAAGGCTCCAGGGAGACCTCATTGCAGGTACCTTAAGATGTTTTGCAAAAAAGGAAGGAGAGGCTCTTTTTGTACAGGCAGACAGTGATGGAAGGGACAATGGTTTAAACTGAAATAGGGAAGGTTAAGTTTAGATATTAGGAAGAAACTCCTTACTCAGAGAGTCGTGAAGCACTGAAACAGGTTGCTCAGAGAAACCGTGGATTCTTTACACCTAGAAGTATTCAAGACCAGGTTGGGTGCAACCCTGAGCAACCTGGTCTGGTGAATGGCATTGTTGTCCATGGCAGAGGGGTTGGAACTAGATGATCTTTAAGGTTCCTTCCAATTCTAACTGCTCTCTGTCTTTAGGGTCTTAACAAAAATACTGTAAAATTAATTTCAGGTGTGTTTTTTGCCTCTGAGTCTCTGTGCCCACTGCTTTCTTTCTGTAAACATTTTTCTTTTATTTCAGAAATTGTTCTTTTTTTTAGCTGTTGCCATGTAAAATGTAAAAATGACAACAAAAATTTACTTCAGGACCATTCCTGCAAACATAACAATGAAAACTAAGTACTGAAAAATACATAAACAAGTTAAAAAACCTGGATTTTATTTCTGTAATCTCAGAGAAGAGAGTATATAATTCATCTTTGTCTGTGTCAAAGACCAGAATTCAGATATTGGAGTATTTAAAATGATCAAGCATTCTTTTCAAATTTTTTTCTTTTTTTGTGTTTATCAGTTTACAGAAGAGCTGCATCTATACAGCTATAGCTGCAATTTTATATTTTTTCCAAGCCTAGAGATATCAGGATGTCCTAATATGCAACTTCCAAATAAGTACATTTTGCTCTCCTTTTCAGCTCCTCGTTTTACTGATCTGCAAGACTTAAGAACTGTGTTTTACCTTCATCCTCTCATTTCCTATGCCTCATGTTATCAAGCCTTTGCATGTGATGCCTTCAAACTTCTTATATTCTTTGTATTTCTGGATTTTAGCATAGCTGTATTTCACATTTAGGATGGTAGAAAACCTCTTTCGCATGGTCTGTAAAATGGTTTTTTATGTTATTGTCGGGAAAAACAAGTTCCAGCAAATACTTGGGATATGAAACTGGAGGGAAATAACAAACTATGTGGTAGATAAAGAGAGGTAGAAGGCACAAAATCCCCTGGAGAAGCTCCAAGGGGCAGGCCTGGGGGGCAGGACAGGGAATGAACAATTTGGGGATTGGGTGTATCCATTAGATATGATAATTGATTAGTATTGAAAAGGGGGCACTGGTGCTATGGAGGGTGCTCACATCTATGTACATTGTGGACGTGAGAGCTTCCATTACAGAACAGCTTTTTATCCCTGTTGGAAAAGTTTTTCTGTCATTTTAGGTATAACATGTTTCAACTGAATAGTTGTTATCATTTCTGTGGTATGTTATGTGGGAAAAGTGTACTTCACTGTGTATTAGTTAGTTACAAAATGAGGGCTTTCTATGTTATCAGAAGAACCAGCATTTAATTTCTCAGTTTTCATTCTTGTTTGGGCTTTTAGTTATCATTTTCCAAATATCCGTTAAGACTTGCAGAGATTTATAACTAAGAAGATGATTTTTGTCCCAGCTGTGCACAAATAGTAATACGGCCAAGTATAGAATAGTGACTAAATATTGTTTGTGTCAGGTGGTAATGGAGAGAGAGTAAAAAATATTGTCTTTAGTAGGGCTCTGCAAATAATTCATTTTCCTAATTAATGATAAAACTGAAGAGAAATTAAAAAGACACCTGGAACTTTCCAATTTTCCCTTGACCTAAAATGAAATATTTCATGGTCAATCATTTAGATTTACAAAATCTCAGTGAAAGAATACTTCTAAGCAACACAGCTTGTTTGCATGTTGCCAAGGCCTGGATTAATATTAATGCCTAAAAAGATTGCTACCTGCTCTACTCAATTATGCCATATCCTGAGACAAAGAGTTATTCTTTGGAAACAATCTCTCCAGATGAAGGTGGAAATTGCAACAAACACAGAAGGAGTGAGGGAACTTAGGAAAGAAGAAACAAAGCCAAGTGCAGCAGCAACAACAAAGAGCAGTAACAAAGGCAGGCAGATGGAGAACACAGCAACTGCTTGATAGGACACAGAGAAAAATAGCTGAATAAGAACTAGGTGAGGAGTTTTGAAAGCAAAAATGCACAAATTATTCCATATCTGAAAAACTGGATAAGTATCCTGTTGGCAAAAGTTGCAATAGAGACATCTTCCTATAGTAAACGGCATTGATGAGCAGTCTGGTGGGGTAAATAGTGAGTCTTCAATGATATAATGCAAAGGCCTCCAATCTTCACAGGCTAATGGGAAGCATTACACAGGAATAAACACACTGCAGAGAGCAACATCATCTGGTTTCTCTGATGTTGTAAGGGATGATGTTTTTTCCTCTGGCTGTACATAAGCCTACTAAGACTGAGGAAGTCTTAGTAATATGTGTCTTCTCACAGATGGAGCAAGGAATGTCAGTGTAGTTGTTTCTCTTCTAGTGTCTTGCTCTCATTCAAACTTTCAGGGGACTGCTTTGGCAGATCAGCTCTAGAAAAGGCAAAAACCACAAAGTATCCTGGCACACAGCAACAGCCAAGCTGGATATTCCAGTTCAGTTATTGTGGTGCTCTTGGTCCACATGCAATTGATGTGAGTGCATAAGGAAGATCAAAGCTGCAATTCCATCTTGTGTTGCTCTCCTCAGTCTTTAAAAACTCCTTAACTTCACTTGGCAGAGACAGCTTCAACAGTTAATTTTAGAGTAAAAATGGTCTATTTTGAAAAAGATGTTTAACCTACCCTTTGCCATGCTGCTGCCAGGATTAATGATTAAAAGGATCAGGAAAAAACAGGAATGCACCCTGGGACTTTTCAGACTGAGATGTGGAGTTGAGAGTGCTGTGGTTGCTAGGGGAAAGATGTTCAAAAAGCCTTTGTTCTAGATAGAACAATGGGTTCTTTTAAGCCTACAACTCTAATTAAGTCTATTATTTCCAGTTTCAACAAAATGTGTGTTTATCCAGAGGCAATTTAATTTCTTCTTATCTATGAGCATGAGTAGCTGTAAATGTGTGCAGCAGGATTTGTAAATATCCAAAAGCTTCTATGTGTCCTGCACACATAGAACTCTGGCCTTGTGTGAATGGTGTAGGGGGAGGGAGCCCAGCACCACTGGAGCTCTGCTTGTGATGAGTAAACTTTTTTATTTCATTGACAGTACATTTCAATGGATGAATTTTGTGAAATGCTAAAAAAAAAGGCACGTAAGTCACTTGTACCCCCAGTACCCAATGATCCTTTATTTCCTACTTCAGGAGGTCCAGATCACTACAGACTAAATTAATCAGGTGGCTATGGGGAAGGTTTATTTAAATTAACAAATTAATGTGTTTCTTACCCTTACGTGTTTCTTATGTTAATCTTTCCATTCACCCTGAAAGGAAGACTTCTAATAATTACTGTATTTTTCTATGCATATACAGTACTGCAATCACATGATAAGTGCACCGTTTGATAATCTGAAAATATAAATTTTGTTTAAATAGGGAGCCATAATTACTAGAAGAAAAGTACAAAAAGAACACATACAGGTTTTAATTAAAAAGTGTCACTTACCTCATCAGGAGACATAAAGCCACCACTGACTTCAAATTCTGAATAAAATTTCCCAGGTATTGTAGGAATTACCACTGCCAACACGGGTGTAATGCCATCAATACAAAGGTGAGACTGTTCCTCTACAGCCATGGCTTTGTTTTGGAATGGTGAAGAGACAAGACTTTTGGATGACAACACTTGTCTTCTTCGTGAAGCCACCTAGGCTTTCCAAAGCAGTCAGGTGACTCTGCTTGTTTGGGTCATGGGTGGAAAGGAAGGCAGAAATAATTTCTAAGGTACAAAATACAAATTCCTAGAGTAAAAAATTCACAAGATAGGATTCATCTGACCACATTAAAGCATCTATATGGGATCTACGGACCACCAGTTTGTCCTACAGTCAAAAGAAAAATAAAAACGTTGCTGAACTCTTTTGAAGTTACCTAAAATAATAGCTTAATAACACATCAGAAGTGCCTGTTCCTCCTTATCAGCTGGAGGGGAATCAATATTACAGTGATTAGTTTAAAAGACACAAATTCAGGGTCAAAGCACAAAAAATTCCATGATCCTTGATACTTACACGTATCATGAAGAATTGAATTTTCTTTTTCTTACAGAGAATGATGTTTAGCCCTGTGTCAAAAAGTTCAGTATTATGACATGACTGGTCTCTATACAGGTATTTGCTACTGGCAGAACTATGGATCAGACAAAATCTTGGTGGAACATGAAAGAAGTGGAGACTTCTTTTGAAAAGAGAAGGGGAGAAAACTAAGGACTCCGGTTCTTCTGCCGAAGAAAATTCTTGGTTTAACAAGTTCTCAAATTTGGATGAAATTAGGCAAGTTTTAGTGGAGTTTTTTTCTTACTTCCACCAGTCGGAACCTTGGTGCAAGCAGAAACAATTATTTCATTATTCAGCAGTAACTGTAATGAGAGGAAAAATGCTGAAATTCCCACCCCATGCAGAGGCCTCCCCTGCCGCTAGCCTAGTACCCAAGAAGATCTACAGCTCTACTCTGTTTATACAAAACAGTGAAATACTTGGTAGTAGTAAACACTAGCTTATACATAGGTCCGTAGAAAGTAACCATCTTTCTTTCCTTGTGCACGAAATTAATAGTTTGCAATCATTATTTTGAACTAAGGTAGTTGTCACTATCTGCTGAATAAAAGCATTCCATTCAGAGCCACAAATATTTGTTTTTTTCTGTAGGAATTCCTATCAATCTCAAACCCATGGAAGATACATGGTAAGCATCCCAAGGGTATGCCAAAATCTAAAACATTCCAGGTTTTCAATCTAAGAGAAAGGTGGACCACTCAGAACAGACACAAATGAAACATGGCAAGCGTGGAGTCAGACTGAAGTTCCATCTAGTCCAGTATCAAACACACAGTGAAGAGCAGAAGGAAAGAACAAAATATTGTTTAATGCATCTAAGAATAGTAGAGATATTTTTCAAAAATAGGCTCACCATCTGCAATTAATCTGTGGCTCAGGAACATCCTGAAGCAGAACTACTCACAATAGACTCTTACACCTTAAGTTTTTCAAAATGATCTTTGAATTCACTTAAATTTTAGAACCTCTTGCTCTGAGGTGAGGAGTTCATAGAATCATAGAAAAGTTTGGTTTGGGATGAAACTTCCAAAGTCATCTAGTCCAACCTCTCTAAAATGATCAGGGACATCTTTCACTAGATCAGGTGCTCAGAGCTCTGTCCAATCTTATCTTGAATGTTTCCAGGGATGGGGGCATCTACCATCCCACTGAGAATCCCGCTCCAGTGTTACCCTCATTGTAAAAAAAAACTTGCTTACATCTAATCTAAATCAACCCTCTTTTAATTTAAAAACATTAGTCCTTGTCTATATGAACAGAACTATCCTCAGCACTTTGCAAAGAGTTATCATCAAATACAAAACTAAAAAAGGTGGAGTTTTTGCCAGTTTTGATCTTAAGTGATTTCTCTCAATATACCCCTCAAAGCTGAATTAGGAAGACACTATCTAGAAGGAAGAAGGACCTTTATTTTAGTACAAATAAACTTTCTGCTAACAGCGACTTTCTCCCAAATGAAGTTTTCAGTGCTTCCTTTTCAGATACTCTTAAGCTACCAAACCCATGCCATCTTGTTTAAGTATTTAGAAGTAGTTTCTAAGGCAGCTTTTCAGGATCCTTCAACTTCAGCAGAAGTGTGTCTTCCTGAGACACTTGCCATTGTAATCACATGTTCAATATTTTTTTTTTTTTTTTTTTATGTATGCAGTTTAGGGAACTGCATATACATCCCAGTTGTGTGCAGCTTTGAGAACTCGACAAAATAACTGAATTTTAAATCTTTTGCTTTAGGCTTAATTACCTTTCATCTGATGACATTGTTTTCATTCCATTCCTCAGGCTTGTCTCTTTCATTAAAAGCATCAAAATGAGCTCTGTTCATTGCTCCACAATCTTAACTTTGCAAATTACAGTTTGAAATACTCTTTCAGAATCCATTTCTACTTGGGCAAAACTGTGTGCATAAATAATTTAGTTCTGCAAGATTCAGCACACTTCATTATACACACACAAAAAATTAATTCAAACCTGTAGGACATCTTTACCTCCTATGTGTGCTTCATGTGTGGTATCTTTGTTGCATTTGGAAAGTTTTAAAGACCTCACATAAACCCCTAATTTCATTGAAATCATTACCAAAAATCTTCCAAATCAACAGAATCAGAATCATGCCTTCTATTTTTATTACATTCATGTACAATGATATGATTGAAACTGATGAAAAATTTCACTTAAATTCTACCAATAATAAGCCAAAAACCTTGATATTAGGCTATTTTACTTAGACCAAGAAAAGAAAAAATTTCAAATTGACAAAATTCTCTCATATCCTCTTTATTGATCTCTAAATTTTACCCGTTCCCTATTCCTTGCTTACCTGTCAACATCTTCAATTTTTTTTTTTCTCTCAGGTACACATCAAATGGATTGCCACATGTTAATTCAGCCAGAAAGAAAAAGTCCATGTATCTTTGGACAGAATGAGTCTGATTTCAAGTGCTGTGGCTTCATTATCTGCCACAAACCTTTCATAGAAAATCACACAGCAGGGAGAGGGGAGGAAATGAAAGAAAAATATTGTCAGGTAATAAAAAGTAAATTAATGAGTCATAAATCACTTGCTATAAGGAACATAAAGAACAAAATTGTGTTTTTACCATTAACTTAATGAGAACATGAAAGTATTAAATTTTTTGCTCTGTCTTACAAGACTGAATCTAGTTATGAAAAGCTTCTAACTGAAAATAGAACTTTTATGGTTTTTATGAAAGTCAAAATAGTCTTGTTCTAAGCTATTGGTGTACTTAGGTAGCAAATTAACACACTCCTACCATTGCAAAGCTGAGGCTTCTGCTACAGTATGACTCTATACAACTGATGTCACTTGATTTGTCAACTAAATTGATCAGATTAATGTGCTGGTACTATGAAATATGAAAGGTGTCTGCACATTAATCATTGGAACTGTCAGAGGGAGATAAGCATGTTTAATTTCCCGTGACCCAGGTATCCTGCAGCCTTTTGTGTATATCTGTGTATAAGAGATGTAAAAGATCATTCACGCCTCAGTCTTAAAATTGTTTTCCTCCCCCCTTCCTGAAATTTTGCAACCCCAGTCAGTTTTCCTGGCATACAGTTCTTTCATATACCAAAAATACTCAGAGAATCTGTACATAAACCTAATAAATAGGAACATGAGGTAGATCAGAACCATGAAGTAGGCAGGTGAGCACAAAAACTTTACAGTTGTTCCACACAGTGTCCCCCAGGATCCTGCTAGTTTGCAGGGAGATAGTAGTTTCTTCTGTAGGTTTAAAACAGGAGAGCAAAAGCTACGAGATGATAATTAAGACTCCCACAGAGGACTATGTCTTCGCTCAGCTGTACATCAAGAATCAGTTGCTCTGTTTAATCTAGCACCTTATGTGAATCAGCAAAGCAAGGGAAACATGAGTTGTGCTGTAGAAGTAACCACCTCCTTCGAGCAGATGACTGGTTTCTCCAGGGTTGATCCATAGCACAAGAAACCAGGGACAGAAGATCAAATTAGCCCTATGACAGAATTACACTGATAGCATATCCATGCTGTTTTCCTGTACATAGAAAAGATCAATCTCATATGCTTCTAGCTTTAGCGTAGGTTAATGTAGGTTAAAGACAATAAAAGTATATATCAGAAATAATTCCATTTAAAATTCTTCCTATGCATCCCAGCCTAAATGTGAAACATGAGTACCATTACATTATTTCAGATTTCTGTGTTGTAAACATTCTTTCATCCATATGTCACATGTTTATGTCATATTTATAACTGAAGGTTTCTCTCTTTTTGTTTTTACTACCGTAACTGATAGATGCAAACCTTATGCTAGGGAAGAGCTAGACTCAAAAATCAAGCACCAAATAATCCTTGGCACAGAAGATAGTAGATCACTCAAAATTTTGAGTCTTTTTAATATCCAAGCAAGCTTCTAAGAGTGGATAAACATGAAACTTCATACATCTAGAACAGAATAAATCTTGCAGAGGTTTCTAACATAGCACTGTCCTTTATTAAATCAAGAGGAGGAAGGGTTTCTTGTTTCACTTCAGATTATTTTTTTTTAATTGACTGGGGATTATAAAGTAATACTTAACAAAAATACCACCCCTGTGAAAGTTTTTCTGCATTTAAGATGTTCTTACTGCACAGGATGTTACTAAAAGAGAATTGCAAGATGATGTATTTGTATTGTATTTTTACATTCCATTTAATTCAAACAAAGATAACTGTAAATTAAATACAAAAGATAGTATAATTCAATACAGACATTGCATGTCAGTGAATTACTCTATTCTCACTTTATTGTCTGTGAAACTATTTCTGTGGTTTACTTCACCTATCTGAAATTAAGCACTTCCATTTGCTGAAGTGACTTTTGCTCTAAGAACACCCATTGCCTGACAAGGAGACCACAGGCTTCTGTACTGGAAAAAATCTAAGACTTGGTGAAAATAATATCCATCAGATCAGCTGGGAAATGTTAGGGTTGGTGTGGATGTCCCAGAAACTGAACTTGCCTTGCTAAAGTCAGCCTAGAATAGTAGAATCATAGCACTGTTTATGTTGAAAGGGACCTTTAAATGTCACCTAGTCCAACCCCACTGCAACAAGCAAGGACACCTTCCACTAGATCTGGTTGCTCAGAGCTCCATACAGCCATATCTTGAATGAATCCAGGGTTTGGCTATCTATCATGTCTCCAGGTAATCTCTTCCAGTGTTTCAGCACCTTTTTTTTTTTTCCTTTGAAACCCCTTGTCCTATGGCAATAGGCCCTCTTAAAAAGTTTGTCCCCATCTTTCTTGTAAGTCGCCTTCAGGAACCGAAAGTATGCAATAAGGTCACCCAGAAGCCTTCTCTTTCCAGGCTGAACAATCCCAATTTTTAGCCTTTCCTCAAGAGAGAAATGCTCCACCCCTCTAACCATCTGTCATGGTTTTACCACTAGGAGGCGTGGTACTGACAAGAGAGATCCAATAGAAGCAACACACACCAAAAAAAAATCAAATAACAAGGTTTATTTTACACACACAGAAAACCGACAATAAAACGCAAAGACAGACAAATTAAGCTCTTCTGGGGCCAGCGGCTGATGCAGGAAAGCGTTAGGGTATCGCTGGGTCTTTGCCAGAGCCTCCTGAAAGACACCATAAAAATTAAAGGACCCCTGCCCCTACCGTGCCCTTCCCAGATAATGAAATACCACCGCTGATGCAAAGATGTGGCCCTCAGCCCGTGCCGCTGTCACTGGAGTCACCAATCTGCCCACGCCGCTGAAAAAAAACTCGGCACTGAGACGAGCACAGGTGTCGTCTCGAGCAGCTCCAGTCCCAAAAGAGAGCGATGGCCCCCTCACTCGCTCTTTTATAGGGGACCAATCTTGCGCAGACGCGGGCATCTCCCGGGAGACTGCTGCCCCTCGGATTGGACGCTCAGCGCCCGGGAACCGCCCCTCGTGAGAGGTTCCGCTACAAGCAAAAATGGTGGCACAGCATCTCGTGGCCAGCCCCGGGGCCGGGGGGTGGGTCCCCCGCGGCCCACCCGGCGTCCCCAGGGGGTCCCAGCACCTCCACCGAGCCGCCCTGACTCGCACCAGCCCCGGCCGTTTGCCGCGACAGCTTCTCTGCTGTGAGAGGGTCACCGATAGCCCCCTTCTATTCCATGCACACGGGAGCCCCCACCATGCATGAGCAGTGCCGAGCTGGCCCCGGCCGGCACCGCCACCGGAGACAGGACGGGGCAGCCCCGCCTGCCGCACCGGGAAAACCACCGAGTCGAGGCGGGCGCACCCCCACCCGCCATCGGGGACCAGCACCGGCCCGGTCTGGGCTAGTAAGGGGCACCGGGACAGAACAACCCCATCCCCGCTGGCTCCTGCGTGCTGCCGGCACCGCGCCTGAGCACAGCTGTGCAGGGGAACCAGCCCGGGAACGAGGAAGGCAGCGGCCGCATGTGGAGGACACAGCTGCGCGGGAGACACGGCTGCAGTGGGGACTGACCCCGTCCTCAGCCGCACAGGAACCGGCGGGCCCCCGCCACGGTGGAGTGGCCCTGCCGGCACCATGGCA
>VYZS01087957.1:4056-23067 GCA_013400695.1 Neodrepanis coruscans | reverse complement strand
CCTCTGCAAAACCTGATGGACTGATCCTTCCTCAGTCCATCCTGACACCCCACAGACTTCACTGTACAGTGAACTGGACCTTCACACCTGATAAAGCAGCAGACAATGAGGAATGACTGCTGTTCCCACACATATCCTTGGCATAGGGAGCATCAGCAGCATCAATAAAAATTAAGACTTAAACCAACCTGAAACAAATTTAATTTTGAAAAGATGAAGATCAAGACCTTGTACAGAAGAGATTTGTTTTATTGGGGCACTTTTCTGGTTCTCAGCTTAGTGTTTCCGACCCACTTTAAAAATGGTGCTTAAAGTCTTCAACCCAGGTTTCCTTCCTTATTGTTTTTGTGAGAGTGAAGGAGAAAGGAGAAAGGTGCCAATGAAGATGAGAACTTATATAATATATAATACATATAATGATCCCCATTGTTGTTTTTAGAGATCTGACATGGGGTGGGCCAACCATACCCCTTAGATCTCAGAGGTTTCAGAGGGCAGCCACTCTAACGGGTCAGGAGGACAGAGCTGTACCTGTATCTTCAGGTACATGAATTGTGGAATCACAGAAACAAAGCATTACAGAATGGTTTTGGTTGGAAGGGACCTTGAAGATCATCTGGTTCCAACTTCTCTTCTATAGGCAGAGACACCTTCCACTAGACCAGGGTGGTCCAAGCCCCATCCAGTCTGGCCTTGGAGATACCAATATTTCAGGTCAGAGTGCTGATATGAGAGCATGAACCTCAGTGGCACATGAGACTCGTTGCCATTTCTGGCATGAGGATTCATGGCTGATCCTTGCCTTTAAACCACATCCAGACCTGCTGATGACTGCACTGCAAAGAAACAGGATCTTGTGCCATATCTAATGTATGTCAAATTGCTAATTATGATGTAGACAACAAGTGCCTCAGGAACTGTTTGAAGGATCTGGTCTGACAGACACCAGGGTCTGTCTTCAGGTACTAGGAGCTCTCTTCTCCTGACACCTGTGCAGTGTATGGATATTTAGTCCTTCACAATCATCTTACTTCAAGTCATTGTGTGTGAATGTTGCAACTACTGAGTGAAACAAGGAAAGCAGATTCAGAAATATACTACTACATTTGACAGAAATTTCTTTTCTACTGGGGCACAAAAAAGGTTGAAGCAGATGCCCAGCATGAGAAACTAGAAAGAAGATGTGATCTACAAATGTTCAAGGGCAGGTTGGATGGGACTTGGAGCAACCTGGCCTCAGTAGAAGATGTGGAAGGTGTTTCTGTCCCTGTCAGGGGAATTGGAATGATGATTTTTAAGGTCCCTTCCAACCCAAATCATTCTGTGATTCCAACCCCTCTCTCCTTCCGTATTTTCTTCCTGTGCTGGTTCTCTTGAAGGGGAAATCAGGCAAGCAGAACATTAAGGAAACAGGTGTGATCTCACCTGCTTCTGGACAGATGGAGATCAGGATCAAGGCTGGGGGAAGAACATCCCACCTCACAGTCTAGACAGAAGCTCCATTATCTGTCTCCAAAACAGAGATAACAGCCATCCAGCATCATATAGAGGTTCACAAGGTCACCTGCATTCCAGCCCACAGGACACTCTGCTACTGTGGTCACGAGGACCATCTACATATCTCAGGCACAGCATTTTTGGAATTACCCAGGAGCAAATATTTTTCACCAGAATACCTGATCTGGACCTAGAAAACAATTCTCTCTAGAGCTGATTGATAGGGTCTGGAGGAGCTCTGCTTTGTTGCCAATGAGCTACTGAGCTCATTGTAGAAAACCATAGTGATGGAACAGTAATTTGGAAAACAACCTTCCTCTAGTGATAATCAGTAAATAACTGTGTGCCTGCTGTTGGCCAAGAGCTGCTGTCTCAAAATGTTTCCTATAGCTTAGTTTAATCTCATTTATTAATATTTTACTGTGACTCAACTAATACAAGGCTAGCTGAGATCTTTGTTTTATTGGTTTGCAAAGACATATTTGATAGGTAAGGGATGGAAAATAATATATGGGCATATAAGGAATGAATGGTATAATAAAACCACAGTAGAGCTGCAAATTTCTGCATGCATGTATACCACTACATATCCAGAAATTTTGGGAACAGAGGCAACATAATACACATGGCACTAATACAGACATGTTGGAAAGAGATGATGCCCTGAAGAAGTGTAGGTAGAGAGGATTTCTGCTTGAATCATGAATAAATTGTTTAAATGCTGGTCTGGCAAATGTGAATGAGCTTGATTCATACTGACGCTAAAATCTGCTATTTTCTGCCACTATAATGGCAGCTTTAGGTGTCAATAAGTTCCATTTGCATTCAGTGTAAGGCTTCTTTGGAAAAATCTTAGGATAAAGAGGAATCAGGTTTGCTTTTGCATAACTTCAAAGATGCTGAGAAATCCAACTTTACTGAAGAGGATCTTTTTTTCTCACTCTATTGAACAAGTTCAAGAAAGGCAGAGCTTGGTGGAGGACAAGGTGCACTCTTACCACCACTTCTTTCATGCAGTGTAATAAAATTTATACCTTCAACAACTGATTCCATGATTATTATCATTAATTACTACTATGTAAAACATGAGAAAACTCCTGCAATGCTGTTTTAAATGTTTCTGTTTCAGAAGACAACAGACTATAATAATTTGAACCCATCAGTGCTGGAAACAAATCTTCTTCCCTGGTCTCAGACTTCACCAGCTCATCACCTGGGTGACACTGGAGCACAGTGTCACATTTTTGACCAGAGTTAAATATGAATGAATTTACTACCTGCAGGACCAAAAGGCTTCAGCCTACACTGCCAGTGTCTGAAGTCCTTTCTTGTTTTCTCATGGAAAAGCCTTGCCAACATCAATGGGATTTTTCCTACCCATGAAATCAGACAAGTATCTCCATTGTTCATCATCTCTACTATGCTCCTTAGGAGCACAGATATGGAACAAAGCCTTGCTGTGCTTAAAGAATAGTAACAGTTCTTACTCCAGCAAGATATATGGAAGTCTCAATGCCTATAAAGACCTGCTGTTCCTGACTGATTGCACCTCCTTAACATGGAACAAGCCTCTTGGAAAGAGGCCCCAAGTATTCTTGATTGCCTTTCTTGGAAGCAATTTTGGGTACTGTACCTGGTACCTGCCATTTCTTGTCTTGGAGTTTGAAGGAAAGCCATCAATTTCTAGGCCAACCAGGTTTTCCACTTCCTAAAGGAGAAAGAAGAAGGAAGAAAGTTTTTGTTGCAGCCTTACTCTTTGGTTTATAACTTGCTTTATTTTTGATTAATGCTTTAACAGAGTTCCAAAGGGAATTTACTTCCCTCTATTGCAAATGAGGAGGAGATGTGCAAACCATCTCAGACTAAACTGCTGCATCCTCACACATTCATTTTCCCTCAGTGGCCAACTAGCTCTATAAATTCTTATGAGATCATGACCTTTACCATCATTTTACAGCCTTTCTTTCTGAAACAAGGAGTAATATTTAACATGAAATGACCATAAAGAGCAAGAGGCAGATGATTATTATCAGGATGGGTCTGGCCATAGTAACTACAGCATTTCAGACACTAAGCTTGCTTAAATCAGCAATTTCAGAGCATTTCTTCTCAAGTCAGTAGGAACTGTCTCTGGTTTTACACACTATCTCTGAGAACTAAATTTGTCTCATTGAAAGAAAAGTCTTCACTGATTCTATTAGAAGCGTGGCTCTTACACCACAGCAATACTCTAAATTAAATTTTGTTGAGTTTAATTTATGACAGTAAAGATGTTTAAGTATGTGAGTTCCTTTCTATCTTATGTGACAATATACACACAAAGGTTTGCACAAAATTAAATTACCTAAACCCATTGATGTTAAACTGATATGGCATCTATGGTTAAAAAACACCACAGGTCTGGAATATTTTCCCTCAGAATTACAAACTCAGTTTAAAAATCTCACTGTGTCAAGATAATGGCTCTAAGAAGAAAGAAAAAAAAGGATAACACCCAGTTCACTTACGGTTTTCATTAGTCCTGCAAAGGAAAAGAAAGTTTCATATCATCCCTGCTGACTCCACAGAAATAATGTAACTCTGCAATGTGGAAATGGGTGTAGATACCCAAATCTAAGTTTATCTGAGTCCAGGGGTTTAAATTTGTTTAATAATTTTATTATTCCAAGGAATTATAAACTCTTCTATAAATTATCTGATCTGCTGAGAAATGTACAGTCAATAGGATCATCACTCCATATTAGAATTACTGTTAACAAAAACATAATTCCATACAAAGCTTTGTTGGAGGTCACAGTGGTCCCTATCCACAAAGATGCCCTGAAAACAGAAAAGTCAACATTGAAGTAAAAATACGAAACCCTCTTGAAGAAAAAGTTGGAATTATGCTCATACTGTCCCAAATTTAATAATATTAAAAAAGGAGCATTATGAATGACAGGTGAAAACCAGTTATCAGAACAACACCATTTACAGATAAAAGTAGAAAAGAATTCATGAGGCACAAGCAGAGCAGCAAAACAGTGACCCAGTTCTGCTCCCCCTGCAACTTCCATATGGACTTCAGCAAGGAAGGGAGACCTAGGCCCTGCCTTCAAATACTCACATCTGGGATTTCGTCGATAACAAGATCAAAGCTTCCTACTCCAGAAATGAGGAACAAACCCAGGAAGCAGATCAGATGCTTCATTTTCCTTCTCCTTGTCTCCTGAGAACAGCCCGCACAGGTACGAGACACAAGTTCTTTCCTTCTCTGAGACAAGTTCAAGGAAAACAGCTCAGTTATGCAGAATTTTGAACAAAGTTCTGAAACACTGACTTTGTTTAGGCCATAGGTAAATATTTGCCTTTGCAACGCAAGTCCGAGCTGTGGTGCCTGAGCAAGGGTTATCCAAATAGTGCCTTCACTTGCCTCTGCCCTCGATAACAGCTCTGCCTTGGATAGGCTCACTCCTTGCTTTTGTAGCTTCCCGTGATGTTTGACTAACTTCCTGCTAGGCACAGACCTTGGAGTACCCAAAACTTCAAAAGAGCACAGCAAGGGCTCACTCTTGGCTTGTTTGTTTATAGTAAGTGAGGTGTAGACTGGTTCTCAGTGTGATGGAGGCAGCAATGCGGTGCCTCTCCCTGGGCCCTCCCACCCAGCCAACCCACAGGGATTGGCAAAGGCCTCTGGGTTGGATCCTGACCCACACAAACATCCTTTTTTTATTCCATTCTGCTGGGAAAGGATCATAGCTGCTGGGGGAATAGTTCTAGTTTTTCAAAATTATCCATGCGAAAACATCTGATGATATTTTTCAAATGCACGTTGAAAATATCAACACGCCCTGGGTGTTTTTGAAACTGGTTTTTGGCTTCCCTGGCTCTTTAGATACTCCAAGAGATGGGATAATGTAAGACAGCAAAGCAAAAAGGGGGAAAGAAGGGAGGAAGCAGCCTTCTGGAAAAAGGATGTGGGTATCTCTTCCACTCTTCCAGGGAAAAATGGGTATTTGCAGACATCTGAGGAACTTCAGTGGAAGAGACTGAATTACTGTGTATCCCAGGAACAAAACAGCAGACAATATTATATTACATTACATTCACTATATAATATTGATAATATTAGATTGTCTTACCCTATGTTATATTACATTTTAATGTTTCAATAAAAGATTTTGGCAGCACCAGTCCTCACAGATATTATGCTGGAAGAGGTACTGAAAAATCAGTCCTGATTTGCCATCTCTGGCAACTTTTTGGGCAATCCTGGATCATGAATTTGGAGATGACACAGCTCCAGATTTGCTAGGAAGCTTAGGAGCCTGTGTGCTTTATTCAAACTAGCACACAGCCTTTGCACGACATGCATCTTAGAATGACAAAATAATTTTGGTTGGAAAAAGACCTCTAAGATCATTGAGTGCAACCATTAACCCAGCACTGCTAAGGCCACCGCTAAACCATGTCCCCAAGTGCCACATCCACTTGTTTTTTGGACACTTACAGGGATGGTGATTCCACCACTGCCTTGGTCAACCCATTCCAGTGATTGACACAAGTTTTGGTGAGAAATTTTTCCCTAAACCTAACCTCCCCTAGCACAGCTGGGAATCATTTCCTCTCATCCTGTCACTTGTTACTTGACAGAAGAGCCCAATCCCCCTAGTTCCATCCTCCTGTCAGGGAGTTGCAGAGAGCCAGAAGGTCTCCCCCGAGCCTCCATTTCTCCAGGCTGAGCCCTCCCAGCTCCTTCAGCNTATCTGAGTCCAGGGGTTTAAATTTGTTTAATAATTTTATTATTCCAAGGAATTATAAACTCTTCTATAAATTATCTGATCTGCTGAGAAATGTACAGTCAATAGGATCATCNCTGGTGCTTCAGCCCCTTCCCCAGTTTTGTTCCAACACCTCAATGTATTTCTTGTCATGAGGGGCCCAAAACTTAACACAAGATTCAAGTTGTAGCCTCACCAGTGCCAAGGACAGAGAGACAATCACTGCCCTGGTCCTCCTGACCCCACTATTTGATACAATTCAGTGGTATTTAAGCTGACTACCTCGAAGTCAGCTTTAGAAAACCCTCCGTGAGTGTGATTGGAGCTTTGGCTATGACAGGGCTTCTCCAGGGCTGCAAGAGCAGCAGGATGGGGAACACAGTCTTTTCTGTGTTGATGGTATCTAGTTTAGCCTGAATTTTGTGTAAACTCAGCTCTGTTCACACATGTGCCTCTGGTTCAGAGTGACCAGTCCTTTATCACCAGAAACTTAAAGCTATTCCAGAGGTATCTGGGACCCTGGACTGGGAAGGAAATAATTGTTATTCTGAAAAGATAAGAAAGTGGCTTTAGAACAGAGTTTGTTTTAAAAATTGATTTTGTAACTCTTTATTTCAGTCCTCTCGCAATCACTAAATGTGACTATTTTTTTCTGTAGAAATATCAGGATTTGGAAATCAGTGTGACCACTAGATGGCACAAACTGCTCAAATATACTCTCCAAAACAGTCTAAAAAGCTGCGATTTCTCAAGACGATACAGAAAATAAACGAGAGAAACAAGCGCTGAGGATATTCAGAGCCCTCCCTTCAGTTTAGGTGAAACTCCCAGAATTTCATAAGGAGATCAGTAGAATGTTTTGTGCTATGTGTCCACTGGGATGTTTCATGGCTGGAATTCCTGTGGAAGCGCTTGGAGTTAGTGCTGGGCAGAGCTTGTCCCTCAAAATAATTAAATTATGTTAACTTGCCTTGCACCTGGAAAGAAATGTCACAATTTCTGGGTATCGTGGGACAGCCAGCTGCCCCTTCCCATATTAAATTTCATATCTGGGTCCAGTGACCCAGGTAACAACAATGTGGAACTGCAAGGCAACACATTTATCCAGGGTGCTACTGCACTGACATTCATCCCATCACATGCACTTCAGTGTGGAAAATTACAGAAATTACATATAGAAAAGGGTTTCTTGGTGTTTCAACTTTCTTCTCTTTGTACTGTTATTCATCAGAGGTGTTCCAGGTACCAGGACTCAGCAACCTCCATCTGCTCTGGTGACCTCTTTGAGGTGGGTTTCACAGCAGTCCCCAGAAAGAGTCAGACATCCCCAGCACTAAGGTTCTTTAGTAGAGAATTTGGGTGTTTTTCATCAGAATAATACCAGATTTGGAAGTTCTCAAATGGTCTGCTGGGCCATGGTGCACACTGTTAATGGTAACAGGGAGATCAGCAGCTATTGAGAGCCCAGAAAACACCTTTACATTCTTCTCCATCCTTATGGGACCGTATCTGGACTACTGCATCCAGGAGTTTGGAGTCCTCAGCACAAGGAAACATGGACCTGTTGGAGCAAGTTCAGAGGAGGGCACAAAGATGGGGACTGGAGCACCTTTGCTATGGAGACAGTCTGAGACAGCTGGGGTTGTTCAGCTTGGAGAAGAGAAGGCTCTGGGGAGACCTTATTGCAGCCTTTCAGTACTTACAGGGAGCTGATAAAAAAGAGGGAGATTGACTTTTTACATGGGCAGTTAGACACAGGAAAAGGGGGAATGGTTTTAAACTAAAAGAGGTGAGATTTAGATTAGATATTAGGAAGAAATTCTTTATGCAGGGGGTGGTGAAGCACTGGCACAGAGAAGGTGTGGCTGTCCCATTCCTGAAAGTGTGCAAGTCCAGCTTGGATGGGGTCTTGACCAACCTCATCTACTGGGTGGAATTCTTGCCCATGGCAGGAGGATGGAACTAGATAATCTTTACAGTCCCTTCCAACCCAAACCATTTTATGATTCTTTCAGGAACACAGGCACCTCTCAATAGTGTCAGAACTGTGTTTCAGAAGTGTCAGGTCCCATCCAGATGTTTCAGAGAAGATACCTTAAGACCTGAAGGAAAACATGGAATGCAATTCCTTGAACTCCATGACAATTAATTTTACCTCTGGACATTTATCTGAGACTATAACTGTGTAAACCTTTGGGACTCTTGACAATTTCTTGATCCAATTGCTGACTTTAAATGCCACTAAATTATACAGCTTGTTAGTGGTTTGGGTAGATTTAATTCCTGGTTCAGACACTTCAAGTTGGGCATTTAATGTAGGTGCCTCTGCATGAGGTCAGCATCACCAAGGTGCCTGTATTTGTGTGTAAACACAGAAACATTCCTTGATCTAACATGAACTGTTCCAGGTGAAATGTGTGTGGAAGCTCAGCTGTTGGATCATGCCCCTCTCTGGCACCTCTGCTCATGCTGGCCTGCCAGGCAATTTAATTTGCTGAGCCCCTATCCAAAGAACAGCTGCTCATCCTGCTAAGTCGGCAAAAGTCAGCCTCAAACACATCTGATGTGAACACGCCTGAGTAACTGCCTATCCTGGACTCCAGCAGCATCCCCAGGACTGTGCCTGCCACGTTTGCCCCCAAAATCAGGAGACTGTATTCCGAGGAAGCGGAAGAGGGGATAATGTGAACAATCAAGACCCCAGGCTGAATGTTCACTCACCAAACCTGACTACCTGAGCAGCGTTAGAACACACCTTGGTTTTAGCTACGTGCTGTATCCTCACGTGCCCTTGCTGAGGGGAGCATAAGCAGAATTGGCTGCTCCTAATCCCTTTAGGAAGGGAAGTGCTGTTCCCAGCTCACTCTCTCATGCCCGTTGGTTATCCTGTACCTGCTTGAGGATCCTGTTCTAGCTTGAATATCCTCCTTCCACCAGGTGTGCTTAGGATCAGCTTTATTGCAGCATCTTCACACTGTTCCACTGTTTTGATTCACTCTGGACCTCAGTTCCTCACCTGTGCAGAGGGAGAAGCAGAATGGCTGAATTGCTGATCAGGAGGCAAAGAGGAACAGCTGGTGAGATTTGGATGTTATTCCAAATGCCTCTTGACTGCCCAATGGTTATTTCAAACTGGCAAACATCTCCCCATCCTGACCAGAAACTATTGTTATCTCCAGGGTTAGCAGGCTGGTTTTGACTTGCTTTCACAGGGATGCCTTGATTTCCTCTAGGTTTTCCAGAACAGTAGGAAAATTGTGCTATATGTATTGGTTTAAATGCCTGTTTCCAGCATTTCTAAGCATATGCTGCAAGACTTTTATTCATCTCTGTCCCCACGTTAGTGAAACATGGACAGAACAAGCTGAGGAGCAGTGCACCCTAATGCCAGCAGTGAGGGCACAGGGGGATGCAGTCCATGGTGTTCCAATGCAGTCCCGTGTCTGAGCTACACAAGGCATACAGGAGCAGAAACAAACTGGAACAAGACAAAAAAAATTCCCCAAACCATTTTTTTTGCATCCTTAAACTAGATCTCAGCCTGAACTACTGCTTTGAGTCTTCATTGATTCAAAAAAGGATGGTTGAGCCCCCTTCCATCTCACTTTGAAATGGCCAGGAGCTGAAGATAATGCCTCAACTGTCTCCTAGCAGGGAGTACACCAGCAGAGCAACCATTTGGGGTGTCTCTGTGGGCCTGAAGCATCCTACCCCATCTTCTCCTCTCCATCCACAGCAGTCCTTTGTCATTTCCTGCAGTGCTGCCCAATGAATGGGGAGCAAGCAGGTTCCTGCTCCTCCAAAACCCGTGCTGGATTTGGAGGACACAGAGCTTTCAGGAAGGCCAAAGAGACATTGAGCCACTCACTGGACTGTCACTGCCATGGACATGAGATGAACCAGAATAGCTTCAGTACATGATGGCCCAGAGCTGGAAAGAAAAAAGAAAACACAGTGGTTTGAATCGTGCCAGGTCTGTGCGTGCAGCACAAAAAAATAAAGCAAACAGGAAATTTGGTCTGCTGGATTTGAGAAGTTATTGCTGTCACAGAAAAACAAAGTAGCAAATACGCCTGATTTGGGGTGAGCTGAGCATTGCAGATACAAGTTCCCAAATGCCTGGGGATGAGACCTGCCCGGTCTGTGCCAGCTGGCAGGCACGTCCCTGGCAGCTGCTAGGTGGAACCCAGCCCGCTCTGCAGGTTTCACCTTCACCCCAGGGCTGGTCTGGGAGGAAAGGGCTCTGGGAGATGGAGGGAAAGAGAGCAGGATGTGAAAAAGCACCTCAAATTTTCCCAGCTGAGAAATAGAGTCCAGATGGTAAAAGAGAGGGGGGGGATGTAGGGCTCTTGGCCATCTTTCCCAAGGGGAGACACCTGGATACCCGACAGGGTGCCAAGGTGAGGGTGTGGAGAGGGCTCTGCCCCGCCCTAGAGGCAGCTTTCCCAAACCAACCAGGGCTCTCCAGATGGGGAGTAAGAAAAGACTTTCCTTCACAGAGGGTAGAAACGGAGGGTTTTACCACTCCTTGGGAAAGCCCCAGCCTTGAAGAACACTGGTAAAAGAGAGTCCCTAAGGCGGTGGGCAGGAGGCACTAGGCACCACCTTGGCCCTTCCTTAGCACCCTGCCAGGTGTAGGAATTGTCCCCTCAGCTTTCCCCCTCGCCGAGGATCACCACGGGGCTGTGGTAGCGCTGGTGTCTAAATGACAAATGGCAGCACCTCAAGGACCCCCAGCATCGCCCCTTTCTGCTGCCTGAGGCAAGAGGGGTGAGAGCAGCGTCGAGAGGAGCACAGCGGTGGTTCCTGCACATGGGACCCCCGGCAAGGGGATAGAAACCCTGCAAGGATTCCCTGCAGCACGGGAAGCCGCCCTGCGTGGAAAAGGGGCCGGTCCCGAGCTGGGAAGGAGGAGAAGAGGGTGGGTCGTTCTGTGTCCTGTCAGCCTCCCCGCAGCTGGTCCGGCGGCGCAAGCAGCGGACGCGGGGCTCTCCTCTCACCTGCGGGGCAGGAGCCCCCCGGAGCTCCGCTTCCAACATGATCCTCTGGCTGTGGCTCTGCTGGGGCTTCCCCACCTCGGCGGGGCAGCCCGACTCGGAGCTGATGGCCAGGTACCTGGAGGAGCAGCTGCTGGCAGACTACAGCATCATGGAGCAAGTAGGTTTTAAGGCGGTGGTTGTTCGGGAGCATCAGGTGGCCGGGGCTGGCGTGTTCCCTCTTAACCATCAGCATCGACGTGCAGGGTAGTCTGATAAAAAAAAGCATTTATTGCACCTGTTCCTGCAGCTCAGCTCCGTGAGAGGTGCTGGAGGTGCTAAACCAGGAGCTCACCCTCCCGTGGTGGGTGCTACTGCCAGGGGATGGGTTCGGTCTGACCTCCCCATGGCTGTGCTAACGAGGCATTTCACAGGGACAAGGGAGTTAACGCAGTGTCCTGGATACACGCCAGTCGGAGTAATTCAGAGTATTTCAGGCTCGGAGTAAAGTTGTTCTGCTTATGGTCTTATTGTACTTGACTTTTAACTCATGCTAAATGAAAAAAAAACCACATTAATTTCAGCTTCTAAAAAGCTTCTTGATAAGGAAAAAAACCCCTTGTTATTCTGCAAGTGAGAGCTGTTATGTTGTGTTATTTTGTCGTTTAGATTTTTTGGGAAATAGGGCTGAAAGGGCAGTGAACTTCTTGCAAGTTAGCAAGAAAGTTTGTGTGGTGGTTTTGACAGCTGTGATCTGCTTCTAGTGTAAGCTCTCCTTGCCCATGACAGGTGGGTTAGAACTAGATGATGATCTTTAAGGTTTATTCCATCCCAAACCATTCTATGATTCTGTAAAAGACTGAGTTTCAGGTCCATAACAGATACCACATAAGTCACTTAGGGCATCACTGTGGCCATTCCTTATAGAACAACAGGTGGATTTGCTCCAAAAGATAAACCTCTAGTAAAAAAGTACTAAGGGCTATTGATCTCTCATCCCTGCCTCTGCTCCAAGCAGGACCAACTTCACAGACTTTTATCTGGCTTATTCTGAAGAGCCTGCAGTCTCTCTCAGGCTTCTGGGGGGCGTTACTTTCCAGAGATAACAGAGTCAGACAAAAAGTTTCTTCCAAAATTTAAAATGCAGAGAATCCTCTCCTCTCCTGCTTTCCCTTGGTTCTAATTTTACAAGATGTTGGCTAAAATAATCCAGAGGAAATAATAAAGATTCTAGTGGATAAGACTTTAATTTCCCCATTGGGCTTTCCTGGGCTTTTCAGTGTGTGATATAAACAGATATAAAGTCATCTCTTTGGCAAGGGCTGATGTTATTTCAATGTAAATCAACAGAAAGGGCAAATCAGGTAAAAAAAAATCATTGCATTCCTCTGCTCTCTGGAGTTCCACTGACATTTTAAGAAGACACTTGGCTTCCCTCATCGATGAGAGATTTGTATTCTCTGCTTTGGG
The DNA here is from genome assembly GCA_013400695.1 of Neodrepanis coruscans. NCBI lineage: Eukaryota > Metazoa > Chordata > Aves > Passeriformes > Philepittidae > Neodrepanis > Neodrepanis coruscans. The sequence continues at coordinate 10,364 of VYZS01087957.1, read as the reverse complement.
AAGAGATTTGATTTGGAAAGGTTGCTGAGCTGAGACGTCATGTGCAGGGAAGTCAGAGGAGTTGTGAAGGACAAAACAGTGAGTATGATTATACTAACATAGGTGAAGCACTTTGTTTCATAATAAGGTCTGTGGCTGAGTTTAAATATCTTTATTCCCTTTTTGCACATAACTAGTGTTTTTCTGTCACTGCACAATAAATCCACAGTACCTGTAGAGAGTTTTTAAAAAACAGATCTGCTCTTGAGGTAATAACCAATATAGCTGAAGCTGTAACATTAATTTAAACTAGTCACAGAATCATAGGATGATTTAGGTTTGAAGGGACCTTAAAGATCATCCAGTTCCAACCCCTGCCATGGGCAAGGACACCTTCCACTAGACTAAGTTGCTCAGAGCCCTGCCCACCCTGGCCTTTAATACTTTGAGGGATGTAAATACTCCAAGCCCTCCCTTGGAGCAAGTCCACACGTGCAGAAGGATGGAGTTAGGCACACTAAGCCTCACCACAGGTGTGTGAAGTGTTAACCTGGTCACTGCTCAGGCTCAAAGCAGCCACGCTGTGCTGAGCTGAGGATAACCCCAATTGACCTCAGGCTTGTCCTGCCCTCAGCCCTGTCCCTGCCCAGTGTCTGTAACCCACGGTGAGTGCTGAGTGCACTTGCACAGGTGAAGACCACACCTGGACTGGGGAATGCACTTTGACTTTTACTCACCTGATGGACTCTGTGTGGCATTTCATGAACATTATGGATAATTTAGCCTCTCTTCTCATCATGTGCCATATATCAGACAATGGAGCAAAGGCACAGAGCCTTTGTGTGACTCCATAGGGAGCCATAAGGGAATACACTTCTAGAACTAAGACACAGCACCCAAGGCCAGGGCTAAAGGCTGAGGTTCCTGTTATGATATAGAAGGTCTCTTGCCAAGCACCATTCACAAAACATCCACTAGCTCATCACCTGAGAGGGCATTCCTGCATTCCACTGCAGGGGCTTTGATCAGTGGGTCTGTTAATATGGAAAAGGTTCAGGTTTTAATTTTAACCACAGAAACGTTTGAACCTGGCCATGGGTGATCAATAACACAAACCCCTGTCTGGGTCTAAACATGTGACATGTCTGCTGTAAATTGAGGAGGCTTCATTAACTCCCTTAACTCTTTGCAGGTCGCTCGCCGTGTCCCAAGACAGGCCAAATTCCTGCAGAGGCTGGTACGTATCACACCATGGCTTTATTTAACTTCATGGAAATTATACTTTTCCTATATATGTATGTGTGTGCACAGGAAGGAACGATGTCAGTGGGTGATGATAGAGTAACTAGGTAACAAAAAACCTTCATTTTGATCACTGCAACAAGAACAGGTTCTTCTAATAGTTCCCAATCCATCTTTTCAACTGCAGATTTGGAGAAAGAACATCTAATGTTACAAACCTTAACCATGCAATGAACATAAGCCTGATGAAATCTCATTGAATTTTAAGAGAAAGGGAGAGTTTGCTTTGAAATTTTAAGATCTCTGTGGTTCTCTGTCAAAATCTATGAAAGAAAAGAAGAAAACAAGGAAGCCAATGTCCTTCTTTCAGCGTGGGAATCTAGGATTTAGATGTGGAGAGGCAGCCAGTGTAATTGCTGTTCATGACAAGTTATTTTTCTGGCTTTTTTGAGGAATGAGGATCTCTCAGATGAGAACTGATGGAACTCATCTCACACACTGAGCAACCATCACCTCAGTAGCTTCTGGTCCCTTTGATCTTTGACAGATTGGTATCAGCAGCCTAGACAACACCTCTTAGACTTATTACCAGTTTATTACTTCTAATGTGAGAGACTGTCAGTTTGATTCAATGAAAGCAACTGATAAAGGTAAAAACAGGGAATGTATATAATTTCAGCTTCAGTCTTCAGCTCCTTTCTGTCTTTCCAAACATTTGATGTAAACAAGCATAAAATAATTATTTGGCAAGAAAATTTCAGCTCCCAGTTCTTCATAATAACCAGGACACCTTCAGAAAGCATCCAGCCAACCTGCCTCATAACAGTGAGTCTGCTGCCTTGGCATTCCCTCACTTTGTTTTAAATAGAGATGATAAATCACAGTAATAATAATATTAAACAAATGGTTTGTTTTGCTTTTTTTTCTTTGTGCTGCCTCTTGTCTTCTAAAGGCCTTACTAAAAAGGGCAGAAGACAAACAGGCATTTGCACAGCTGTAAGTCAGAGCATCAGGCACTGATGGATTGTGCAAGAGCCCCAGGGAATGCACAGGAATCACAGAATGGAACTTGGGCTGCCCGCCAAGCCTGACCGAGCAACCTGTTTGGAAGCTGCCTCTGCCCCCTCCGTTTATATTTCCTATACACAAGGATTAGCAGATCCCTTCCATAGGTGGGAAGATAAACAAGTTTCTTTCATTCTCAGTTGTTGGTGATGCCCTTATTCAATGTTTGATTTCTTCAACAGCAACCCCTATTCACCAGGAAAAGGAAGGATGTTGATTTCATTTGCCATTCCTCAATCTGTGAGGGTATCAAAACTGGAATTGTTCAGTGGGATAGAGGGATATGCCCCATCCTTGGAAGTGTTCAAGGCCAGGTTGGATGGAACTTGGAGCAACCTGGTTTAGTGGAAGGTGTGCCTGTCCATGCCAGGGAATTGGAACTATGTGTTCTTTATGATCCCTTCCAACCCAAACCATTCTGTGATTTTTGACAGAGATTTGCTGAAGCCAGAAAAGAGTAGATGTAGCAAAAAAACCCAAAGCGATGTAGTTTTTCATATAAAATATTGTTAAGCTGTGGATCTCCTTGCTGCAAGATGTGGGAGATGCTAAAAGTCTACATGGATTCTAAAAGCAACTGTGTAAAGTAATATAAGAAAAATCCACAGAAGTTTATAAAGCACAAAAATACCATCCTTGACTCAGGAGTTCCTTCAGCCACAAGTTACTGAAAACTGAAAGAATATTTCTGTGTAGTATCAGTGCAGGTTGGACTGTTTTTACACTCTTCTCTAAGCTTGTACTGTTGATCTCTGCCAGTGACAGGCTACAGGATTAGAACTTCTTTTGTCCTCATCTGACACAACTATTCTCATGCTTTTGTCGTAAGAAGGGCAAGTTTGCGTTCTCTGTCACATTCAAAAGATTCTGAGTTCAAGTGAATCCATCAGTGCATTCACAGTGTCAGACATGTCACTGCAGAACCACTTGTATCTCAAGTAAAAGTCGAAGGGCTTGATCTCCTTTTGCTGCTGAGCTCTCAGCTGTGTCTGACCCCACAGCTTGTGGTGAGCTACAGCACATGGGAGTGGGTGCAGAAGGTCTGAAACCAAAGAATTTGCTGTAGTTTTAGATTCTTTCTATTACTCCTCTTACTAAATTCTCTGTATCTCTTGCTATGCCACAGGCAATTAGTGGTGTAGAAGACTGAATGAAACATCAGCTCATTATATCTGGAAAAGTTCCTACAACCCTACATCTAGTCAAAACTCCCCATCCTGTCCACCTTCATGTTGAGACTGGAAAGCCGTGTCTATGTATCAGGAAAGATCCTAAGAACAGAAGTATCTAATTCAAATTAACAGCAATTGACTAAAAGCCACTTAAGGGTGGGACAGCAGATCTGAATAGGGATGTTCTAGTCTAGATCCATTGAACTGAGCTGCCTGAAATCAGTGAGGTGAATGCCACCATGGAAGTTCTAATATCTTGCTCTTGTTCTCCATGTGAGCTGAGCAGAATGATCGTGGAGACAGAGCACATCACACTTGCTCCAGCTGTTAAAGAAATCTTTCATTATTGTGTTCTTCTGAGACACATTTTTCAGTCTTTCCAAGCCTTGAAAGTGTAGGCAAGAGGGGCTTTCTGCCAAGACTGGTGGCAGATTTGTGTTTGTTTCCAGTGAATCCTCATTCTTCCATTTGCCTGGAATTCACTAGCCCAGCAGCTTGGTTAGTTGGATGTTCAGTTACTTTTGATGCCATCAGCTACTGCAGAAATGTTCTTGTTTCATACTCATACAAACACTTGCTCCATTTCTCAAGCCATTTGCCAAAATTATTTTTGTTCTGAAAAAAAGGCCTGGACATGCAGCTGAAGAGGATGTTCTTGTTCTTACGAGTATTACGTGACTGTGACTTTTTAGCAACCTCAGTAGGAAGAGTCTCACTCTTGGCTGAGTGAAGTTGCTCTGTGTTTGGAATGCATTTTAACTTTTAACTACCTTCTGCTTTCAGAGGTTTGGTCACTGGTTGTTTAAGTCAGTTTACAGGGTTGTTTTTTTTCAAGGGTGCTGCTTATAGTTAAATATGCTGAAGTCTTCCAGGAAGAAAACATTTGAGCTCCATGGAGATACTGCTGTCAAAAAGACACATTAGACTGAAGAAATGCTCCAACCCTGGACTTGTGCACGAAAACACATTCCCAAGAAGCAGAAATTGGCTTTTAGCTTCCATTGCTACATCATGTGTCATTCATTGCTGTTTCTGCTGCTTCTCTGCTGGAAGGAATCCAGTGTGGGCTAAAAAGCTTAAAATACTTCGCTTGAGATGTCACAGTGACAGTGTTTTTTATTAAGACTCTTCCATCCATTGGCTGAGACTTCCAGGATGGATTCTCAGAAGAGGAGGACTCAGTTGACTCCACTGACAGCAGTTTTTCTGTTTACATAACTTATGGATCTGATTGTATAAATTTGAGGGTGCTGCTTCACACATGGTGATCTCAGTCTTTCAAGAATTATTCCATCTGCTCTTGTGCACAGTACACAGGGCAGGTTCTGTGACACATTTCTGGACCCCATGGGGACATATCTTGGGTTTCTCTTCCCAGGCCATAGGGAAGCCCCAGTCCCAAGGGACTAATCCTGATCCTCTCACACAGTCAGAGCTGAAGGCAGCAGTTTAGGATACAGATGGATTTTATCAATGTGTTTCACAATATGCAGGCTGGCATAATCAGAGCTCTCAGACTCTTCCTAAGCACTAGAGAGACTGTGGCCTCTGTGTATGAACAAGGGCAGTGCCATGTCCCTGGTTTACCTTTTGCAGCTCATCTAAAACTTTGAGAGCAAACCCACCTTGCCTATTGTTGACTGTTTCTCATAGAAGAGGGTCTAATACTTATAGGGTGGGAATTTTTTTGTGCATATTAAGTATTAAATCCATTGAAAGACTGAAGGGGTGAAATATCCAGCTCCCAGTGTTAATAGGCGGCCTTCCTGCAGGAAACCAGGCCTCGGATGTCGGAGTTCAATGTGAGATCCACAATCATTTCCCGGTATGCCTTCACCACGGTGTCCTGCACGATGGTGAACAGCGGCTCCGAGGCACGGGAAGGTGTGTTTGAGATGCAGATCCCAGCTGCAGCCTTCATCTCCAACTTTACCATGTAAGTAAGTAATGCTGGCAGCTGGGTGGACAGTGGTTCTCCAGTCCCAGAGATGGTTCTCTGGGATTTCCAAAGCTAACAAGTCTGCAGCAGGGCTGTATCAAGGCCTTTTTGCATTTCTTTGGGCAAAATAAAGCCACACACACACTTTACACTCCACCTGAGATTGGTCATGGCCCTCAAAACATGGAGCAAATCCTTGGATAGCAGGATACTAAATTCAAGTCCTTAGTGTAAATGGGGAAGGGAACTACTCTGTTTCCCATATGAATGTCTTTTAATGATTTCCTTCTCCTTCTCTCTCTCATGTGAACAAGAAAAATCTCTCCAAGACCACAGAAAACATTCCAATTAAAGTTTCAGCATTACTGGCACACGATAGTCATCTCTCCTAATTGTGGTGCTTAAGGAGCTTCTTGTTTTTCCATGTTCTCCACAGTGTCAGTGGAGTAGGAGTCAACTCCAACCAGCAAATTGGTTCATTAGTTGCTGGAGGTGCCAGTCATTCTTTGTGGATAATAAAACACATAGAAAGCAATCAAGTTTGTACTGAAATAACTCACTAAGGAATAAATTAAACTCTTGGTCTCAAGAACATGTTCGGTTTGGTCATGCTTAGATCTTCTGTATGGGTAGATATTGAGACCACAGCTTCAGACCTCACCAGAGCAGATAAGAGAACCATTCTTTTAGAAAGGCTTCCATTTGGACTGAATAGAANGAGTATCACAGTGCATTGTGGAATATGGTTTCCTGCAAAACATCTGTCACTGATCAAGGTTAGAGACAGACCAAGCAGAGCAGACACACTGTTGGTCCAGTGCTGTATGGAAATTCCTGTATGGAAATGACATGCAGGGAAAGCTCATGTAACTCGCTATCCAAATGGCCATCTGGGAGCACTGATCATTCTT
>VYZS01087953.1:14371-32350 GCA_013400695.1 Neodrepanis coruscans | reverse complement strand
CTCATCCCAACAAATCTTTCCCTCTCATTCCAACAAATCTTTCCCCCTCATCCCAACAAATCTTTCCCTCTCATTCCAACAAATCTTTCCCTCTCATCCCAACAAATCTTTGCTCAGCCACAAAACCCAGTGACAAGAATTTAATGCCATAATGGAGGATTGCCTGGATACCCTCCATTAATATCTGAATTTATTAATATTTCACAGGCTGCAAATGCAAATAAATGATTTCCCTTATCCAGAAGGGAGACCCAGGAGCAAAACTCCATGGAATCCTCCCCTCTGAGTTTGCCCACAATGATATTACAGTTAATCAGCATTATTTACAATTACTGACATTACATCTGATGATTTCTGGGGTGTTTAATTTTATGGATGAGCGAGAGGTGGGGGGGAAAAAATGAGGAGCCAAAGTTTAAATGTGTGTCCCCAGGGCAGGAAGGGACACTCCAGGTGGGGCATAAAGGGATCCCTGAATCCTCAGGAATGAATAAATGCTCCTTCTCTAGGAGCAGGGATGGCTCTCCAGATGTCAGAGGGGGAAGATGGATGGGCTGTGCAGATGTTGGTGCCATTAAAAGGACCTTCAGAAAGAAACAAGTGGGATTTCTGCAAGTTGTGCTTTGACATGAAGGCCTGACTTGGGAAAACAAATGGATGCCCCCCCTGAGATAACTGAAAAAAGTTAGAAAACAATCAGGGAAGAACAAATTGAGGCTCTGGGAGGGACAAACCCCCCCAGATAAAGGAAGTCTTTCAGTTTTGCTTCCTGAGGAATTTCTCCTGTCTGAGGCTGATGATTTTTTTTTTTAATTGTCTTATTTTTTTTTTCTCCTCTAAACAAATGCAAGTCTTGACTTTGGCAGGGATGGGACAAAAATTAAGGTCCTGGAAGGAGGTTTCCAGAGAGGTGTGTCCATTGTGCTTTCATGGCTCTTCTAACAACGTGACAACCTGATGTTATTGGCTCTTCAATTAGTTCTGTAATTAATGATTAATGACTTATGTTCTCATCTTCACAGAGCTGAATTGTCCCAGTCAGCTGTTAAATACTGTAACTGAGGCTTTAATATCAAGGGAGATTAAACAAGAGCCTGATATCAAAATGAAAATTAGGAAATCATGTAAAAATTAAAAAAAATGATCAAAAATAAACCCAACCCCACTCCATGGGCTGGAAATTTTGCTGTACTTTGATAAATCTTTCTCTCTGTCCCTGGTGCCTGGGCTGTGATTAGTTCAATACTGATATTTTATGACAATAAAATTCCCATTTAATGTCTCTATGTCAATACAGACTCTCATCATGATCAAAACTTGTTTCTGGGCTTTCATGCAATATATAAATTCATGGACTCATGAGCAATTATAACTGTCAATAATCTTTATGGAGTCCAATATTATTTGCCTACCAGTGTGACACCAAAATAAATGCTAAAAATACTAAAATATCAGTTTATTTCAGCAGGAGGTGAATAAATTATGGGGTTGGTACAACTTTCCTACTCACACTGTCCATGATATCAGACCATAAATTATTTCCACTTCTTGAATTCCCCATTTTTGTGGACAAAAAAGCATTTTCCAGCCCCCAGTCTGAGCTTCCCTGTGTCCCTGGAGAAGGGGATGGGCTCTGCATGTGCCCATTGCTTTCCTGACAGATTCCAAATCTCCCCTTCCCTGGCTTTTATTTTTTGCCAGGAGAAACCTTTGCCTCAGTTCAGGCTGAGGTTTGAGAGCATCAGCATTTTTTCCTAAAAGGCTGAGGGTTACCTGAGGCAGGGCTGGATGGAAAGGGAATATCTTCATTTCCACTCTCCAATGAGAGCAGATTTGGTTCCTGCATTCATTTAAAAGCCAAAATAAAAAAGGGGGAGCACACACTTTAACTTGGCCTTCAGCACTGGTAAAGCCCTGGTGTATTTTTTTATAGATTTACAAGAGGAGAAAAACAATTTTCCATGCTGAGAATGCCCCTGGCAGGGGAGCTGGGAGCTTGCTGGAGGCATTTAGGCAGCTCACACTCAGGATGTTTCAGGTAATACCTTGAGAAATGTGTCAGGGGGGGTGGTGGGGAGATGTGCAGAGTAACACCCACAATCACAGCAGGAACTACTGTTGGACTTCTGTTTAAATGCATTTCTTGCATTCCCCCCCTCTCCCCAGCACCTTCAGGGAGTAATTTCATTTCCTATTTAATTTCAGATGTTGCAAATGCCTTAAGGATGCCCTAAATTATGTATAGAACTCCAAGTTACTCTTTCTGTCCTTTGCTGGGCGTGGATTTCCTTTGAAATTACGGATGCTGTAGATCAATTGAGCAGGACAGGAACAAGTTTCATTTCAAAAACAGGTTTAGAGGGAGAAATAGATGTGCCATGTAGGGACCCAGACTTGGAGCTGCAAACATGCCCATGGCTGGTGGCTCAGGGTTGTCCTTTCCCACCCAAAATTCCAGCTCCAGCTTCCCAGCTCAGACCTTGGCAGATGGAAACACCTGGTGGCACTCAGTGTGACAGCAGCAGGTTTTGGCAAGACACTGCTGGAAAAAGGGACAGGAAGCTGCAAAACAAGCAGTGCAGCGTTGTGAGAGGTGGATCCTTCTCTCCTGCTTCCCAGGGGCTGTCCCTGGATCCCTCTGCCCTCCTGGTTCCTTCAAGAGACTTCAAACAGGGGAACAAGTGACCTCATTACTACCAGTGGCATTTAAGTCCATGTTTACAAGATCTCCTAATTTAAGGAATTGTAGGAGTACATCTTTTTTTCCTAATGACACAAATGTTTCCCACTTGGAGCTGTGCTTTATTAAAACGTCACTGTGAGAGATGCATATTCACAGCAGAGCTCAGTTATTCAGTGTATTTTATCTGTATGTGTAAGACAAGTCAAGTATGGAGATCTCAAACATTATTTTGTCTGTCTTGGCTTTTATTTGTGGTTTAAACCCCAAAAGCTGAAACTGGGAAGAATGTTTGTGCCTTTGAGGGCAAGGAAGGTGGGATTCCCAAAAGGATTTGCTTTGGGAACAAGTGAAGTTGGAGTTGAGGGTCACCACGTGAAGGTCTTGGCTGAGCCACTTCATGTTGGCACTCCAAGAGCTTCTCTCCTTAATTAAAGAAGTGTTCAAACTGATTTGAAGCTTGAAGAAGAAGAGGTGTCCTTATTTTAGCCCTGAAGTTGTGATGTAGCTGGTTAAAATGGTTAAAAAGTCCTGGTGGTGTGTTTCCCTGCAAGAAAATAGACTTTTATAATGTCTGAAATGCAATATCTGAGCTTTATTAGCTCTTTAAAAATGGAGCAGCACACAACAATTTTTCCTTCTGAGCTTCCTGTTATGAAATGAGAGAATGAACTCAGTTACACAATAGTAAAAGAACACTGTTCTTGCAAAAAAAAAAAAAAAAAATCGGCTTGAAACATTTTCAGTGTTTTCATCAGCCCAGGGAAAGCAACAACACAAAATAAATCACAGCAGCACATCCCTTGCATTGGGCAACATCTTATTTTGTTACTGCCAGCACAGGTTTGTGACTCTCCTAAATACCAGGGAACCTTGGGCAGTAGAGGGTCTTTTTGGGGGTCAAGGAAATCTTTTTCTTCCCTGTTTTATCCTGGCAGCCTTGTGCCTCCAGTGCAGAGGCAAAGTGAGGCTGCAGTGAGCAAAACCTGGAGCAATCTGGGAGCACAAGTGGCTGCTGGGACACTGGGGAGCATTTTTAAGGCTGAAAAAACACATCTGGGAAAAAAAAAAAAGGGAAGATCCACCTTTTCTGAATAGCAGGAGATCTGCTCTTCCTGCTTGGTCCTTGTTAAGGCTGTGAGCAGCATTTTATGTCCCAGGAGCTGCCACGAGTTGACCATATTATTGTGTGTTCCAGATTAATGAGTCCTCTTGTATCATTTAATAAAGAGTCTGCAGGGAGGGCTAAGAGCATTTATTAGCTGGAAATGATTTAGACACCATTCTTTGTGGAGTAGTTGTTTGGAATGTGCTTGGGGGTTGGAAATAATCACATTGACGACGACCAGTGAGAGGAGCAATTCTAATGGAAGGGAAAAGAAAGGGAATATAATCAGCAGTTAAGGGTTTATTAATGGTTTATAAATATATAAACAGGAGCATTAGATTAATATCAACAGTTAGAGGCAGAAAAGAGGCAGCACTGTGAGTGTGGATTAATGCTCAGAGCTCCCAGAGGTGCTTTGGAATGTTTGGAGCTGCAGCCTTCCTGGGATTCCAGGGGATTCCAGGGGATCACAGGGCTGGGATTGGGGAGCAGAGACTCCTTGAGATGTGTTTCTTGGGGCAGGGGAATCATGGAATTGTGGAGTTCTTCAGGTTGGAGAAGCCCTCTGAGATCACTGAGTCCAAACATTCCCCCAGCATTGTCATCTTCACCACTAAATCACTTTGCCCAGTGCCACATTCCCATGGAAATCCCTCCAGGAATGGTGATTCCACCCCTGCCCTGGGCAGCCTGTGCCACATTCCCATGGAAATCCCTCCAGGAATGGGGGTTCCACCACTGTGCCATGAGAACACAAAATTATTTCATGTGAATTCCTGCACAGGATCGATGTGTCCTCATTAAATTAAGACTTAATGTCTTAAGCAAACATTAAAGCAGTTTCCTGGACACCTGGGGGTTGCCTTCCTAAAATAGAAATAGCACTTTTTCTCTTGTTGTTACTTGGGGTAATTTCTCAGCCCTGAAAATTCCTCCAAGACCAACTAAAGAGACTGGAAAAGTAATTCTGAGTTAATTAAACATCTAAATGATATCCCACTCATGGAAATGTACCTCTCTGGGCATTAAAATGGCTCTGTGGCCTTGGTTTCTGTGGAGAACAATTTGATTTTTAGAGGCCTTGCAGAGCATCAGGTGACCAGGGGAGCTGATCTATAGAATAAAACACGGCCAGTTACAGTTTTGAGGGTGATTTAGAAAGTGAAATTTAAAAAGTGCACCCTCTCCAGTTTAAGCTGCAGTCTGCAAGGAAGGTTGACTTAAACATTTTAATATTGCCATCAATTTAGCAACTAATAAGCAATGGGATGTGACTCAGCAGCAGCTGTTGGGGAGGAAAAAATCCCTCTGAGAGAATTGTAATATATTTTTTTTTAATAAACCAGAATCTGTCAGTTTTCCAAGTGAATTAATTTCTGGTCATCTGTCCACATGTAGTAAAATGTAAAGCCTAAGAAATGAAACCAATGTTTTGGCAACACTTATAATTTAATCTGAGCCACATCTCCAGTCAAACAGGAGTGTGTTGAAAGAATTAAGAGAATTAAACAGAATTTTCATCTGTTTGATGCAAATCCAGTTTGCTGCCAGTGAGGAATTCTGCAGAGTGGAATATCCTGGGGAATGAGGCTCCTCACCAAGTCCTGCTGCAGGATTCAGGGAGGGGTGTGTTGTGCACCACACCTTGGGAGATGCTTTGAGATCCTGCAGATGTAACAGTGAGATGAATTCATCTCTTTGTCTTCAGGAAGAAGCAGGAATCAATCAGGGCTCAAACCTCCCTGCCAAAACTGCCATCTCAGGGAAAACAACAGCATTGATTGCTGGGGATGGGGAAGAAGGAAGGAAAAATTGATTTTCAAACATCTCCCCTGTGATCTGGAGAGATTAAAGCAAGATAATTCATATTAAACATAGAAATGGAGAGAATAAATAAGAAACCTCTTTGGACCAATTACCCAAACCCCATTTTCAGCCTGTAATAAATTCCAGATGACTCCTCAGCAAAAACAGAGTTTGTGGAACTTTAATATATGAGCAAATGTACAGGCTGGATAAAAGAGCTGCCTACATCTTGTCTAGGAGGCTGAAGCAAATAGTGCAGCTCATTCTGGGTGTATTTCCATTTAAAAAGTAGCTGTGCCCTGAGGAGGGTTGGACTGGAAAAGTTGTTGCTGGAAAGTGTCTGACAGGAATATTCCTCTATCTGCAATTGCTGGGGTTACCTTTAGATGGGAGTCTGAATTAAAATTACCCCGAATATACCCATAAAAAATACCTTCTTGGGGAAAAACCTAAATGCAGAAACCTAAACAGAGCTTTGGAAAATGAGAGTTTATTTAGTTATTTATTTTTCTGTGAGGAAGCAACACTTTCAGAAGTTTTTTTTTAATTGTTATTATTTTTTCCCCCCAGAATTCTGAAAGGCTGGGGAGGAAAGCCATGCTCTGTCCAGCTCTAATATCATTAAGGCTGTAAAATAAAAGCATTTCTGAGGGAAATTCTCCAGCTCTGTGAAGAGCAGGTTGGTTTTCAGGGATATCTCAAGGTTGTCATCAGCAAAACTGGTGTCCAAACATTCAAGGCAGCTGAGTCTGGTCTTTTCAAACCACCATTAAAAAAGGTCAAGGCTTAAGTTGAGAGCTAAAAAAATAGTTGGAGAGCAAATCTTTTTGCCTGTGTATCTCTCCCAGATTGTGTGACAGGAGCTCGGGGGTGAAGGGAAAGGAATCTCTTCAAGTTGTGGTGTCATATCAGGTTTGTCATCTCATCAAACTGTCCCAGAGTGGGACATGACAGCCCAGCTTCACATGGCACAGCACTGGGGCCACCCAGAAACCAGTCTGGGCAGCAAACTGGGACACACTGGTTGGAAAGAGGCAGCAGGAAAGGGGGGTGGGATGAAGGAGAAAGAGAGGAAAGCAAGGAAATGGTATTTGAATGAAGTTTGGGGGTGCTGAGTTGAAATTTTTCGTTTTAAAATTCTTTGGAAGTTTATTGTCTTAATATTTTTTTTAAAATCTATTGCTTTATTATTAATATTGTTTAGAATTTGGTGTTTAAACGGGGTTGCAGCTTTTGAATTCAGCCTTGAAATGTGTCAGGGCAGAAGTGCTGCCCATCTGAACACTGAGGGCAGGTGATGAAAGGAGGGAGGTGCCAACACTTGGCACATGGGAAGGAAATTTGGGCAGATTCTTTGTAAATCTGGAGGAGAGCAAACACTAAAAACTCCAGGAGCATCAGCCTGAAATCATTGGGAATTTCATCCCCTCTTACATCACTCTGAATACATTTAATACTCTGCATTTTCCAATGTGTCACTTCAATGCTGAGGAAAATTTCCCCAATGCTGCTAATTGTGTACAATTACAATAAATACAGGGATGGAGCTGCAAGTTTGAGTTGCTTTTTCTGTTTCTGTGACTTTTATTCCTCATTAAACCCCCTCCCAGCCTGATGTCCTTCACTTTTACTACAGACTTTACTGGTCCTGCCTTTATTGATTTCAGTGGAGTTCAACTGGCATAAAAAATGGAGCTGAAAGGAGAATCAATCCCACATTAATTAGCCAGTGTGCATGATTTTTATGCTGCTTAATGACTCCTGTAATCATCTACAACTGTACAAAGTGAGCAGCAATCAAACCCAGGCAAGGAACAAAAACCTCTAGCAGTGAATTCACCCAATTTGCCCATTTTGGAGAGTGCAGCCTTTTCTATAAAATATATTTAATGTCACACAATCTCCCACCCAAGGGTTCCTGGTCTGGGATCTTTTTTTTGTGGCAGATTTGTGTGAAATGATCTAAAATTACTCCTTACAGAGATGCTTCATTTCTTTCTGCAGAGTAGGTGTGACTCAGTACTGAGGGTTTGCCTTTGTAATCAATTCATGTGGTCTCTAAAATACAGATTGAGATACAGAAATATAGTTAGTGAATGCCTTTGGTAATAAACTGCACATTCCTGAATGGCTATAAACCCATAATGCTTTTTATGTTTAATATTTACTTCTCCTTTTATCCCAGGGAACACAATGAGAGTGATTGCTTGGATACAGATGACATTATGGTCTGTCTTTGCAGGCCTTTTTTTTTCCCCCCTTTAACTGTGCATTTACACATGAATGGGCCATTGGCTCTAAATGGCAATAAGATCACAGTGAATTATATTCACTTTAGTGAGACAGTGTCAAATTCAATCTTGTAGAAAATCCCACATCCTTTCAAATGGAGGAAAAAAACCATTTTCCTTTGGATCAGCAGCAGCTGAACTTTTCCCTTTCATGTTTCCACTGGTGGCACCAACGAGACTGGGCTGGGAACTTCATCCACAAAAAGTCTGCCAGCCATCTCTGGAAGTCAGGGTTATTCTGGGAATCACTTCAATAAGAAAAAAAAGAAAAAAAAAGGGATCTTCTTTTCATTATCAGAAATTAAAAGAGAAAGAAAACTCGTGTGCTCGACGGCAGGGGAAAAATTAAGAAAGTTGTTGCTCAGAGAATTTGTCAGCAGGAAAAAACAAAGCAAATTGCTGCTGGGAGTGTTTATCAGTAACATGGAGCAGTTCTATAGCAGGTTTGGGATGGTTAAAAGCAATTGTCTCAGTGCTGCTGATTTTTTTGTGTGTGACTGAGCTTTTGGAAGCATCAGATGTGAATTGACACCTTGTTCCTTCTGGGTGTGATGTTCCCTGAGAGATCCTGTCTGTCCTGGAGGTTTCAACATCTCTGAGGCCACAAATATTGTATTCAACACCCGTGTGACCTAATGGAAACTAATGGGCTGCCCTGGGATTTAAAGTAAAATTTAGTTCTGGACTTTCCTGTAGCAGGATCTTGGGTTATGACATGGATAAAGTGTGGCAGGAACAGCAGAAATAAATGTAGGCACAGATTATGGTTAATTTGCCACTGGAGCAGCAGTTGGATGATGCTGCACCCTGTGCCAGGGTCTCCCCACCCTCCCACCAGGAATTCCTTCCCAATATCCCACCTATTCCTGCCCTCTGGAAGTTTAAAGCCATTCCCCCTCATCCTGTCACTGGGGACTGTGAGGGAGAAAGGATTTACTGGGAAAATCCCACTGGAGGAAGTGGGCAAAGACTTGGAGATGGGAGAAGTGGTGTGGAAACAGGGAGAACAAGGAGACAGAGCCCTGTGGCAATGAGAACTAAAATAAATGGGAATTTTCCCAAAAGTGCTGCAGGGGAAGGTGGGATTTGTCCCCTCTGAGGGTCCTGAGCAGGTGTTATCCCCAGGAATGGGGATGATTTGGAAGGATGGAGAAGGATTTCTCTGCCCCCTGAAACCTCCAAACCTCTCACCATGAAGCACCACAGGGGGAAAGTGAAAACACCCCACACATCCCTCATCCCATGGGAACCGAGCTGAACATCCCTCATCAGAATTTTGGGAGTGAGAATGAACACAGACACCTATCCAAGTTTTTCTGTGACACTCTGACTCCTCTGTGATCCCTGGGAAAAATCAGAGGAGCAGCCAACTTCCCCTTGCACGTGTCTGAATGTGTGTGCAGCCAATTCTGGGGCTTTAAAGCTCATTTCTCCCCGGTGGTTTTGGGAATGTGTCACTCCTGTGACTCCTTAGAGAGGAAAACCAAGCTTTTCTGTGTGAGCACGGATGGTTTGGGAGTAATTTGTGGTGTGGCACAGCTCCAGGCTGCACAACCCTTGATCCCATTGATTTTAGATCCTGCCCACACTTTGCAGCTCCGTGGTGGAGTTTGTTTCATTATCAGCCCAATTTTTGTCAATTGATTTAACATTAGACAGTGGAACACCAAAACTCCTTTGTCTGGATTGCTGAGAGAGCTCCTGAAAATTGTCCTAAACCCAAATACTCACAGTTTTAGTGCCCTAATTCTCGTGTCTTTTCAATTTATTACATTTATATATTTCCAGAAGTAAATTCCAGCACACTGGACGTGGGCTGAAGGAGAAAACAAGCCCTCACTTTTTACATTTTAATGGAATTATTGATTTTGGCTGTGTTGATATATATCCATTTTTCTACTACAACAAAATATTCAGAAAGACTTCTTAATTTCAAGCCTCTTCATTCATCAGGGAGGAGCCTCACTAGTAAAATTAGTGGTACCACCTCAAGAAGCAACACATCAAAGACAAATTTTTTTCTCCTGTCTGCAACTTCATTATCTGTCAAAATCCATTAGAAGTTTGTTTTCGCCTCTTAGTTAAGGACTAACGAGGAAAGACTGACAGATTTTGTATTTTGACACACTTGAGAACATCTTTTCATCATTATCTTCACAATATGCTGGACAAGACATCTAATAATCTCTCCTACCATTTCTCTTGGCTCATTGTTGAGAGAAGAATTAATGACATTTCAATAATAGGAAAAAATATCAGTAATTAACTGTACTCAGATCATTAAATTTCCTACATATGGATAAATTTAAAAAAAAATAGCCATAAAAGGTATTTTGGGGCTCAGACCTTCAGCAAAATGTGCACTAAATACACCAGATATGTTGGTGTTGCCTGAGAAGGGGGTGGGATGTGATGAGTCTCCTGCTTGAGAGAGGAAATAAGGGCAAATAACAACTCAAAGCATTTTGGGCACCTCTAAAAGATGCTGTTGCTAAATATCCCCATTTCTGTGAGTCACCAAAATGATTTTTCTCCCCAGACTTGCAATTTTTCTACGGTTTTGTGAACTTCCAACAGACTCAGTGTTCTTTCTAACCATAATTACCTTCATTTCTGCCTGAAATGTTGAAGCTTCTCTGGGAGGAGATGATGCCACATCACAGCCAAAGCTCTTTTGCAGCACTGAGTGATCCTGAAAAGTTCTGCTTTAGCCTCTGGCTGCTGGTTATTGGGTCTTTTGTGCTCATAGATTGTGGTATAATCACTGTGGTAGTGTCACTGCAGTTTTAGGCAAGGGTTTATTCCTGAATTTAGGGAAAAAAAGTAGAGAAAAAAAGAGGTTTTTAACATGTTTTTTTGAGGACCAGGGAGGTTATAGCAGCCAGTCATGGGTTTAGGAGAAACTTTGCCATCTTGTGTGTAGTTGGTGATGTTCAACATCATTAGGGGAAGGTTAATTAAGGATAAGACATATTTGTGATGATTTAATGTTGCTGGAACACTAAATGGTGGCATTTTTTGGTGTCATTGAGTTTTCTCCCTTGGTCTCTGCAGAAGGAACCATAGGAAAAGCCATTCCGGGCAGCATTTGGTGAGGAAACCAGAAGAACCTGAACTTGTTACTGGGAGGAACAAAGTGATGGACTAAAGTTCACCTGGAAATGGTGCCAACTCCCAGAGAACATCAGGAATTGATTCAAACTGACAAGCACACACCTTGCAATGCTCCTCTGCAGAGACTCAGGAAATAAGGCTGGAAGAGCAATTTTCTCTTGGCCAGCTTTGTAATTGAGATGTAAGTCCTCGTGTCCTCAACTCTTCTGGCAGCCAGAGGAGTTGTCCCAGAGGTGCCCAAAGTTTGTCTGAGGGTCAGGAGCCAGGATCACCAAGGCTTTATCCCAGGCAGCAAGAGAAACCAGTTGGAAAATCAAACAGCCTCTCCTAAATCCATTATTTTATTCTTTTTATGCTGTAAAATACATTTTATTGCACTGCTAATGGCTTGGCTTTTTTTTTTGGAAGCACAGAGAAATGTGGAAGCAGCATTCCATGAGCAGGATCAGCTGCTGGCTGAGGAGGGTGATGTTGAAAGGAGAAAGTGGTTTTCCCAATAAATCCAAGTTCCTTTCTGTGCTGATGAAGGCTGGGAGTCTCCATGGGGTCACTCTGCACTTGGCTGCACCTCAGGAGAGCTCTGCCTCAGCTCTGTGTTCTTGGGATAAAGGTGGGTGGTCACCCCAGCCCAGGTATGGGGAGAAAAGAGTTGCTACAAGTGAAAAATGCACGTTCAGACACAATCTTCATAATTTCTAAGTACCTACAAGGGAATTTAAGGTTTATCCCGAGTGCAGTGAAGTGCATGGAGGGGGCCTGGAGATGGAGTTTGGACAAAGGATGGAAGGGGAGGACACAGGGAATGGGTTCACACTGCCAGAGGGCAGGGAGAGGTGGGAGATTGGGAAGGAATTCCTGGCTGGGAGGGTGGGGAGGCCCTGGCACAGGGTGCCCAGAGAAGCTGTGGCTGTCCCTGGATCCCTGGAATTGTCCAAGGCCAGGTTGGAGCCACCTGGGACAGTGGGAGATATCCCTGCCCATGGCAGGGGTGGAATGAGATGAGCGTTAAGGTCCCTTCCAACCCAACCCATTCCATGATTCTAAGAGGGAAAAAAACCTCTCAGTGGCTCCATTACATATTCTGAGGTGTTATTAATGTGACAAACTGAGCAAAAGAGAGTGGCTTTAAAAGGAATATTTCATGGGACTTCATCTGATGAGGAAAAAGGGATGAGGGTAAAATAAATGGGACTAGACCAGAAATGGAAGGGTCTGATTTATGTTGTGGCACAGAAAAACAGAAATTCTGGGAGACTGAAAAAAAAATAAATTTGCAGCTCAAGGCACTAAAAGGGGTCTGTTCTTGCTGCAGTTTGGCTGTTTTGGGAGTTTTAGCTGAAGTTGTGTGTGGGACATTCAAGAAAGGAGCAGGGTTTGTGCCTTTATAATGCAAAAGAGAAGGAGGCTGTTCAGTATTATCCTCACAAGAAGTTTATTTTAGTGATTTTTCTGCATGTTATATGAAATCCCTTTTTTCCCCTCACAAGAATTGCTAATGGGGAAATGTTCTATTAAACGAGACCTTGAAATATTTCACCCATTTTCAGAATAGAACAAAGACAAATTTGAAGAAAACTCATCAAGTATCATGCCTTAGATTTAAGGTCATCACTTTAGGGTCCCCAGAGATTTTGGGAAATTGAAGCCTGGAGGAATTATGATTATTGAAGTGTTTGTTATTAAACACAGTATGTTGGTGTGTAACTGCCCAGTACTGATGGATTGGTCATAGTACACACAGGGATGTTTTCTGCCTGGGAATTTGGGAGTCTGGAGCAGGAATTTTGAGCAGGAATTGAAATCATTTATTCCAATGGGCTGCTGGGAGCTCAAGGAGCCCATTTTCCCCTGGGAGCTCCTGCATTCCTGGGCACAGGGGACGTGGTGCTGCCCAACCCCTGCATCTGCATTTCTCCCCATGTGATGTCTTTTCATCAGAAGAGGGCAGCAAAATCTTAGAACTGTGTCCCTGGCTCTCCTCTCACATTCCATCTTTAGGGGGCAGGGGATGCTGTGAGGGGGCTGCTGGGGCCAGGTCTGACCCCATTTCCTCCTTCAGCCACCCCAGGCAGACCCTGATGAGATCCATGAAATGCAGAGGGCTGGATCCTCTCCCTTCATTTTATAGGACAGTTCCTTTCACAATCTCTCTCTCCACACCCAGGAGCAAAAGCAGATCCCATAAATATTGTCAGCCTGGATCCAGGCTCTTCCCAGTTCTGCCAAGGATAGGGGGAGAGGCTACAGATGCACAGAAACTTCCACCTGGACATGAGGAAGAACTGTTTGAGTGTTTGCCACAGAGAGAATGTGGGTTCTCCCTCCATGGAGATACCCCAGAACCACCAGGACACAACCCTGTGCCACGTGCTCTGGGATGACCCTGCTGGATCAGGGAGGTGGCACCAGATGAGCCACTGTGGGTCCTTCCAACATGAACCATCCTGAGATTCTGGGATGACATGGAAGCCCTGCTGCCCCACAGGGCTGATGGACTCCTCTTTCTCCTGGGGGGTGGACACAGCTCTGGTCAGGGCAGCTCCTCATGGAGTTGATGTCTTGGGACAAGTGGATGAAGCCCTTACTGAGGTTTCTGTTGTTTTGGGTGGGATCCCCCAGGATGGACCATTCCTGGTCCATCCACACCCTCTCAGTGTGGATTTGTAGGTGGCCACCTCTTCACCCCTTTGCACAACGAGCCCAGGGCAGCACTGGGCTCCCTCCAAAAGTGTCTGGAGCCAAACCTCAGGTCTCCACAAGCCCCACTCCCTCTGGTTCTGAGCCATCAGCCCTTATTCTGGCCCAACACAGCACTGGGTTTGCACTTTGGTGCCTGTTCCCTCTGTGCCCAGTTTTTGGCTGTTCCAAGGGCTGTGCTGTGGGAGGTGGGTTCAGCTGGACTGAGCACCAAGCCTTTGCTGGATGCTTTAATCTCCTTAATCTTTCCTTGGCTCCAAGTTGCTTTTTGGGAGCTGAGAGCTTGTGTTAGAGCTGAGGCTTTCCTGGAGGGCTTTGGCTCCACACTGATGTCTGTCCTTCTATAGAAAGAACATGTCCTGGGGCTCCTTTCCTTTCTCTTGCTGCAGGAAATGCCAAGTGCACAGCCCTTCTCTCTGCTGGTGCCACACTGAAGTGACATGTGTTGTTATATATTGTAATAGGAAGTAATATTTGTGTACACTAATGCCTAAGAGCATCTTAAAAATAACCACATGAAATTCATACAGGAGCCATAATTTAATCCCAAATTTGCTTCTTCTTCTTCTTCTTTTTTTTTTTTTTTTTTTAAAACCCCAAATTCTCTAAGATTAACTTCAAAAATAGGCATTGAATTCCTCTATAGCATTCTGGGTATTTTCTCTCCAAAGAAGTGTCTGTAATTTATGATCTGTAATTAGAATCCAATTTAATAATTACATGTCCTGCAAGGAAATGTTTCTTGAGCAGGGCTTTGTTCTTGTGCAGCTGCTGGAAGCACAAAGCTGTGGATTATAAGAAATAGTTCAGATGAAAATGGACTGTGGAGGGCAAAGTACCTTCAGAAAGTGATCAGAATTGCTGAGTGGTGAATGTATTTGATCAAATCAGCTTTGCTGTGCCTCACATTTCATGTCAAGATGTACATCTGATAAGCATGCATGGCACAGATCACCCTGGATACAAAAAAAAGATGAATTTTGTGACTGCTAATGATATATTTCTATATGAAATTTCACAGATCAAAGACAGGGTTTGTCTGGTTTGTCTTTCCTCTAGGAAATGCCACCACAAAAAAAAAAAGCAGTTTTTTTTCTAGATTTCCTTTCCATGCTCAAAAGGATACATGAAAACCTTTATCAACCATATTATTAACTTAAGGCTAATTCAGCCTTAAACATGAATAATTTCGGACTGACCTGATGACAGGTTAAAATTCTTTTCTAAAATATGGAGTTTAGCTAAAGGATCATATTCTCCTTTCATTAACTTCTTCTTCCAGGCAATACTGTACCTTGGAAATGACTTAATTAGTTGAAATTCATGGCAAAGGTTTTTTGGAAAGCTGCCTGCACTAGGAGAGGGTTGTAATACAAATACACATTTTTAGCTTGTGTTGTATAAATTGATCCTATAAAACCACCTATTTCTTGGTAAGATCTTCAGAGGATGCTGTGAAGCTTTAAATTTCGTGAAAATGGAAATTTTCCATAGTTTTTGGAGACAATTGCAGAGCTGATTCTGTGTCTCCTTCTGTGCTTTACTCCCTTGCTGTGTAAAAATGCTGATAAAGTGTTGAAAGAAGGACAACACTGGGCTCAGGTGATGGGTAAAGGGCAAAGAATTTACTTTGGATAACTTGGCTGTTTGAATTTTTTAACTGAGCTATCAAAGTTGGAAAAGACCTCCAGGATCATCCAGTGCCCCATCCCCACCTTGTCCATGAGTGCCACATCCTTGGACATCTCCAGGGATGGGGACTCCTCATCCCTGGGCAGCCCCTTCCAATGTTTAACAACCCTTTCCATGAAGAGATTCCTCCTGGTGTCCAACCTCTCCTGGTGCAGCTTGAGGGTGTTTCCTCTTGTCCTGGCAAATGGTCATTGATTTCCTCCACAAAACATTTCCCAGTGTTGTTCATCCTTCCAGCTGAGACTCCTGTGTAGATCCTGGAGGTGGGAGCTGCACAAGGTGGGGGCAGAGATGGGTGGAAGGTACAATGCAGATGTTTGTAGCTGCAGAGCACAGCTGGACACGTTTATGAGGAAGATCTTGAGCCATTGGAGAGTGTCCAAAGGAGGGACATGAGGATGGGGGAGGAACTTGAGGAGAAGGGTGTGAGGAGCAGCTGAGGGCACTGGAGGAGAGGAGACTGAGGGCAGAGCTCAGTGCAGGGACACCTTAGTGTGGAGGGGCAGAGGAGGGGCAGGGACTGAGCTCTGCTCTGTGTGAGCAGGGACAGGAGCCCAGGGAATGGGCTGGAGCTGTGTCAGACTGGACTTTAGGCAAAGGTTCTTCCCCCAGAGGGTGGGTGGGCACTGCCCAGGCTCCCCAGGGCAGTGGGCACAGCCCCAAGGCTGCCAGAGCTGCAGGAGGGGTGGGATGATCCTCTCAGGGACAGAGGGAGGACTCTAGGGGAAGGTCTTCTGCAGGGCCAGCAGTTGGAACTGGATGATCCCTGTGTGTCCCTCCCAACTCAGAACATTCTGGGATTTCCAGGCATTCCTTGGTAAGAGCAGTTTAACAGTGGTTTTCCAAGTACACACAGAGAGAAGTGCCCTGGAACTCTCTTGAAGGACTGGTGCTTAAATGTGATTTGAAATATTAATGCAACCTCATTTTCTGGCGAGGAGACTTCCTCCAGCAAAGCCATATGTTGGATTCACTGGGGAGAGGAGGAGGCTCAGGCTGGGTTTGGATGAGAAGGTCGAGCTGCAGCACTGAGACAACTTCAGGGTCTCAGCACTTTTCTCCTCTGCCCTTTCCTGCTCGAATATTCCAGCAGGGGATGTGCAGCCAGGGCAGTCAGCTTTGGTTCTTTGCATCACATCATGTGCTGAGGCGTCAAACCCCACAGATTTTTTTGGGGGTGCTGCTGTACCTTTCCCTCCTCTTCAAAAGATTAAACTGAGCTCACTTGAAATGAGAAGCAAGAGCCCAAGCTGCCAAATCAAAGAGGATGTTGCTGTGTGCTTCAGCATTAAAGATTGATGTGCTCACTCAGAATCTCCCCGGGATGTGTTATTTGGCCTCTCCTTGGGCTCATGTTGCCAATCCAAGTTTTCCTGCAGTGATTCCTTCAATTACAGAGGGAGACCCACCCCCTCCAGCTTTTTTGGGGGCTTTTTCTGGTGTTTTTTCTGGTGAAGGAATGAGAGAACCTTGTGTTAATGTCCATCAGTGCAGGAGCTTCACTTGCAGCACTTGGGATATTGGCAAGAAAGAGGTGGCTGAGGTCTGATGTGACTTTATTGAGGTGTCTGTGGTGTCTCCTGCAGGTCTGGCACCCTGGAATTTGGGGTTGCTGATGGAATGGCTGCTAATTCTACTCTCCAGGTGTCTCTAACATGGCATTTCCATGTAAAAAATTGCCCTGGCAACATTACAAAGCGGCCTGAAACCATTCTCAGGAGTCAGCTATTGTTTTATAGCTCTCCCTGAACAAAGAGAAGGATGAGTTGCTTGTCCCAGATGGATGATGAATATGAAGTTGTACAACAGAGTGTTTTGGTCCTGTGTGGAGATTGATGAATTTGGGCACTGCTGCTTTTTTTGTTCCCCCTCTACAACCAAATTCTATTCAAAACTCTCCCATTCAGCAACTCACAAAAATTAATTGAGCTGCTTTATGTGCCTTGGACTTATTTCCATATGTTACCTTACCCTTTCTCAAATAATTTAAACACCTTTGGAAGTCACAACATCTGGGAAACTACCAGGTGAACATTCCAGTGTTATTTCTGTTGAATTATTTTCATATTATTCTAATTGAGCAAGAATGAGGATAATTTTTAATGGTGACATATGGCAATTACTCCTGAAAATGTGTCTGAGAGACTTGTGGCTTGTTTATGTGTTGCTGTGAGTGTTACAAAAACAATGTGAAATTCTTCTGGAATTGAATATTTGTTGGGTAATTTCCTGCAGCCCAAGTGAACTGTTAAATTAATCACATCATATTTAAAGGGCAGCATTTGCATGGGGCTGACCAATGAATCATAACCAACAATTTACTTTTTATAGCTGAGAGGAGAGGAGAACATACAGTATTAGGAAATGATCCATAAACATCTCCCACAAATGACAGCTGTACATTTCAAATTCTTCATTTAGGAGGATGGAAAAAAACAAATCCCAGCTCAGTGAAGGCCCCTGGAAAAGTCCTGACCCTCGTTCACACTGGTGGGTAATTCCAGCTTTTGAGGGATGAAGTGGTTGGTGTGGTGTGTCCTGAACTCCAAGGCTTGGGATGGAATTTTCAGGGCATTTGGGTTGTTTTTTTT
>VYZS01087953.1:0-13643 GCA_013400695.1 Neodrepanis coruscans | reverse complement strand
CTTCCAGGGGTGGGGACTCCTCATCCCTGGGCAGCCCCTTCCAATGTTTAACAACCCTTTCCATGAAGAGATTCCTCCTGGTGTCCAACCTCTCCTGGTGCAGCTTGAGGGTGTTTCCTCTTGTCCTGGCAAATGGTCATTGATTTCCTCCACAAAACATTTCCCAGTGTTGTTCATCCTTCCAGCTGAGACTCCTGTGTAGATCCTGGAGGTGGGAGCTGCACAAGGTGGGGGCAGAGATGGGTGGAAGGTACAATGCAGATGTTTGTAGCTGCAGAGCACAGCTGGACACGTTTATGAGGAAGATCTTGAGCCGTTGGAGAGTGTCCAAAGGAGGGACATGAGGATGGGGGAGGAACTTGAGGAGAAGGGTGTGAGGAGCAGCTGAGGGCACTGGAGAAGAGGAGACTGAGGGCAGAGCTCAGTGCAGGGACACCTTAGTGTGGAGGGGCAGAGGAGGGGCAGGGACTGAGCTCTGCTCTGTGTGAGCAGGGACAGGAGCCCAGGGAATGGGCTGGAGCTGTGTCAGGCTGGACTTTAGGCAAAGATTCTTCCCCCAGAGGGTGGTTGGGCACTGCCCAGGCTCCCCAGGGCAGTGGGCACAGCCCCAAGGCTGCCAGAGCTGCAGGAGGGGTGGGATGATCCTCTCAGGGACAGAGGGAGGACTCTAGGGGAAGGTCTTCTGCAGGGCCAGCAGTTGGAACTGGATGATCCCTGTGTGTCCCTCCCTACTCAGCACATTCTGGGATTTCCAGGCATTCCTTGGTAAGAGCAGTTTAACAGTGGTTTTCCAAGTACACACAGAGAGAAGTGCCCTGGAACTCTCTTGAAGGACTGGTGCTTAAATGTGATTTGAAATATTAATGCAACCTCATTTTCTGGTGAGGAGACTTCCTCCAGCAAAGCCATATGTTGGATTCACTGGGGAGAGGAGGAGGCTCAGGCTGGGTTTGGATGAGAAGGTCGAGCTGCAGCACTGAGACAACTTCAGGGTCTCAGCACTTTTCTCCTCTGCCCTTTCCTGCTCGAATATTCCAGCAGGGGATGTGCAGCCAGGGCAGTCAGCTTTGGTTCTTTGCATCACATCATGTGCTGAGGCGTCAAACCCCACAGATTTTTTTGGGGGTGCTGCTGTACCTTTCCCTCCTCTTCAAAAGATTAAACTGAGCTCACTTGAAATGAGAAGCAAGAGCCCAAGCTGCCAAATCAAAGAGGATGTTGCTGTGTGCTTCAGCATTAAAGATTGATGTGCTCACTCAGAATCTCCCCGGGATGTGTTATTTGGCCTCTCNAAATAATTTAAACACCTTTGGAAGTCACAACATCTGGGAAACTACCAGGTGAACATTCCAGTGTTATTTCTGTTGAATTATTTTCATATTATTCTAATTGAGCAAGAATGAGGATAATTTTTAATGGTGACATATGGCAATTACTCCTGAAAATGTGTCTGAGAGACTTGTGGCTTGTTTATGTGTTGCTGTGAGTGTTACAAAAACAATGTGAAATTCTTCTGGAATTGAATATTTGTTGGGTAATTTCCTGCAGCCCAAGTGAACTGTTAAATTAATCACATCATATTTAAAGGGCAGCATTTGCATGGGGCTGACCAATGAATCATAACCAACAATTTACTTTTTATAGCTGAGAGGAGAGGAGAACATACAGTATTAGGAAATGATCCATAAACATCTCCCACAAATGACAGCTGTACATTTTAAAATTCTTCATTTAGGAGGATGGAAAAAAACAAATCCCAGCTCAGTGAAGGCCCCTGGAAAAGTCCTGACCCTCGTTCACACTGGTGGGTAATTCCAGCTTTTGAGGGATGAAGTGGTTGGTGTGGTGTGTCCTGAACTCCAAGGCTTGGGATGGAATTTTCAGGGCATTTGGGTTGTTTTTTTTAATTGATTCAGCACCTTTCAGGGTAATCTGGAGCTACTTTTTGCATGAAAAAGAATATTTTTGTGGAAATCTTTGGAGACTTGTGAGGATGATTAGTGACCAATAACCACATAAATCACACATTCCAATGGGCTCAAGCACGAACTCCTGAAATTCTACTGTAAATTCTGAGGCTGCCATTAATTATTCCCTTTCTTTTTTTTTGGTGAGCTGATGATGCAGCAGCATGAGGGATGTGCTGTGGCTGATGCTTCTCCCAGTGACTCACTCCTGGCCTCCAGCAAAGCATTTAATGTGTCCATGGCTCACCTAAAAAAAGGGACAGAGCAGCTTTTCCCCCAGGTAGAGCTGGTGCCAGCCCTCCTGAATTAATGTCTGGGAGAGGCTTGGAGTTCCTAAAATAAAAGATGCCTTCAACCATCCAGCATTTGCCAGAGGAAATCAGAATTCCCTGCAGCTGATGCAAAAGGAGTTGGAGATGCTGCAGTTGCCCCCTGTTCAACGGAGAGAAATCCCAGATTTCTTCAAATATTGAAGGGGGAATTGATTGTATTTCTTTGGAGTTAATGCTGGAATCAAAGGAGGATGACAGGCTGAATTTGTTATATTAGAGACACATTTATATCTCTGAAAGTCCCTCCAGTCTCACCTTTGGGAGGTTGTGATAAATGAGGAGTTTAGTGGCAAATCTTTGCATATTGTACCTTCCTTGTCACAAAAGTGTTGGCTGAGTTTCTTTTTGGTGAGCACAACTGGCCAAAGTGCCTCTGCAAATGACTTCCCACCCCCTCTGGACATGAAAGTGGCTCCAGTGAAGATTCCCAAGGCTCTCAGGGTGCAGGGAGAGGCAGGGAAGTCGTGCTGGAGTGGAAGGAGCACTGGTGGGAGTAGGAGGGCTGGTGACAAGTGCCAAGGAGAGGCTTTGCTGTGCAGAGCCATTAATCCTCCTGCTCCTGCTTGATTGCCTTTGGCACAAAATCACCCTGGGTAGACTCGAGATAAATCAAGCAGTTGGCTGAGTGCTTCCCTGGGGATGTGACCTCAGAGAAGCTCTTGCCTCTGCTCCTTCCTAAAGTGTCCAAGCCGTGATTTCCCAAACCAGTGACGTGCAGTTTGCACCCAACAACATCCACAACCTGGATTTCCAGTTTCTGCTTTTCTTTTTTTTTGTTGGTTTCTGATTTATTTGTGGGGGTTTGTTTGTTCTGTTCCATGCAGGTCCTGGGGAAGGTGAAGAACAATCGTGGTGCAACCAGTTTTCCATGAGCAGATGAGCAAATGCAAGTTTTTCTTACCTCAACAGATACTGACAGCATCAGAAAGGAGCTTCCCCCTCAACTTTCCTCCCTAAAAAACATAAGGACAAGAATTTCTGTGCCCAATTTCCAGTAAGAGTTAAAGAACTGAACAGTTAAAAGCAGAATACAGAGAGTAATAAAACTCCAGCTTTGTGAAGTGAGGGCAAAACAGATCTGTGGAATCTGTTTAGCTGGAGCCTAAAAGGCATTTTGGGAAGGGCTGGTTTCATTTGCAGTTTCTTGGAGTTTGCTTTTCCCAGATTCAGGACAGAGCAGCAAAGCTCTCCCAGGCAGGAGCTGACTGGTTTATAAAACTCCTCATTGGAAATTCCTGCAATGTGTTAACCCAGCACATAAACTCTCCTTGTCTGTTCCCATAAAATATAAAAAACTCCAGATTATATTAAATCCCTGCCTTGGGATAAGGGCAGCCACCTGATTCCAGGCAGGGTCATCCATACCAATGCAGTGTTTGAGGAGCAAAAGTTGTACTCTCAGTAAAACTAGAATTAAAATAAATACAGAAGTGTATAAAGAGGACAGGACTGTATTTTTTTTTTCAGCACAAACTTCTGATTTTTGTTTGCTTTGGGTTTTTTTCAATCTTTTTTTTTTTTTTTTTACCAATGCTTTGGTGTGACTTGCAGTCAAAGTTTCTGGAATCCTCTTGGCCATGTGGTTTTTTTTAATTATGCTGAGAATCCTTAAAAACTGCCTCAGCAAAAAGTTGGTCTTTCAGTGTTTGCCTCTTGAGCTGGGGAAAAGCCAAATTCTGTCACTTCTGGAAGTAATGCTTCTGGCAGAGCTAAGGACTGAATACTAAAATACTCAATAATTGACATTCTGAGGTGCAGGTGGAGATTTTTCATCGATATGAGGTGGCTGCTCATTCCAATCCCTGTGGAATGTCTGAATAAGGCAGAGAGATTCATGTTTGGGGCTCTGGTGGAGGAGCTGGTGCAGAGGAAGGGTGGGATGCACCACTAGAAGGCAGGGATTTTATTTAACAAAGGAGAAAGGGACATCAAAATAGGTGAGAGGTGGTTGAAATTTAAAATGAGAGCATTATTTAGACATATTTAGTGGAAAATATTATGGGGAGAAATGCAAGGGGACAGTGAGAGCTGGAATAGAAGAGTAACAAGGGACTGTAGGAGGGATTGGAAGGAATAAAACAGGGATGGTGGAAGGGGAATCTTTGCAGGAGAAATGCAGTTAAATGGAAGGCAAACCATGAAATATTGAGGTCAGAAGAAAGAGGGATGGAAAGTTTCCTTAGGATGTTTCCAGGACATCCCAGCAAAGGAATCCTGCAGTGCCCCTGGTGGTACTTTGGATGAAGATGTTGAAAGATGCTTTTAGTTTAATTTGAATTAATTTGAATTAATGAAATGATTTTTTGGATAAAATGTCTCTCAGCCTGCAAAGCAAACATTGTCCATATAAAAACTGAGAGCCATTTGAGTGAAAATGCTGATAAATTTTCATGGTCCAAGCCCCATTTCTTGACAGAGATTTAATTTAGATTTTAGATGCATCTCTTTTACTGCTTTTCCATAAAAAATGCCCCATGTGTTGCAGGTGATTTCCTCGTGTTTGGGGTTCCTTAGTTTAAAAACACAGTTAATATTTCAAGTGTTGATTAAACAAAACCTCATCTTGAGCAGAAAAGCAAAGTATGACAATGAATTTTTTGGTGGTTTTTGCCCAGTTAGAGAACCCAGTTTAACTGCAAGTCAATTATATGAGCTGAATTATTGATAAAGTCAGTTTTTCATGGCCAACTTCCCCCACATCTTAAAAAAACTGCCTGCAAAACTTTGCCTTTGAGGACTTACTTTCTCTTTCAGAGAGAATTTGATTATTGAGCCCTTTTCAAGTTCCCATCACTGCCTTTGCCACAGACTAACAGGGCTGGATTGATTCAGCCTGGACTAATCTACATTCAGCTGAAAAACCCCCTCCATTAACAGGATATTTGTGTTGGGACACCAATTTCCCAAGGAAAAGCTGGAAATGCTTCTGGCTTTTGATAAAAAAAGGCAGCACCAGGAGCAGAAAGTGGCTGGGGCTGAGCTGAGAGGAATCAATCCCTGCTGTTTGCTTCTGAAACTTCTGGGACAGGTTTTTTTGCAATGTCCCCTCCCAGACACTTGAAATTCCTCATATTTTGCCACATATTTCTTTATTTATATATAGAAAAATATAGAAATTTAAGTACTTTTTTTTTGTTTTACATTCCCCCTTATCAAAGGGGGGATTTGATCGGAGGTCAAAGGATTGGAGGTCCAAATTTCTCAGAAATCATTCCTTCCCTTAAAAAGCAGATTTTCCCTCTGAGCATCCCTGCAAACACCTCTCCCAGCATCCCTAAAAGCACTGCCAGTCTCACAGACTGAGGACTGGAGGACACCAAATATCCTGGAGTGGCTTGATGTGATGGAAAAGCAAATAGCAGCTTAAACAGCAGCTTTGAGCAACACAGGCATTTCCAAAGGGATAAAACAGCAGATCTTTTTATACAATCTCAGGCTTCTTGTCTCTTCAGCGGGGTTTTATTTAAACAAATTTTTCAATGATTGAAAATCAGGTTGAGGGGATTCAGTCTCTTGTGCACAGGAGAGGGAGTTGCACACAGCCCAGCTGGTTTGGGCTCATTCCTGGGCTCCAGATCCTGCCTCAGCTGGGGAGGAAATCCTTCCCAATCCTTTCTGATTGACAAAAATGATGAGCAAAGTCCTAACAGGCTGGTTGAGGGAAAATAATGGCAGTGCAGCTCAGACTCGAAGACAAGAAAGTGCAGGGACAGAGTAGAGACTCTTAGAAGAGCATAAAATAAAATCTTTGGTGTAACTCACACTGCTGAAGTCTTAAAACTCTTCAGCAGGGAAATAAAAGCAAAAGCCTGGAGGTGGAAAAATGGCAAAACACAGTTTGGAAATCCCAGAATCGCTGAGGTTGGAAAAGAGCTCCAAGGTTTTGGAGTCCAAGCTGTGCTCCATCCCCACCTTGTCCCCCAGCCCAGAGCACCCAGTGCCACAGCCAGGCCTTCCTGGAGAACCTCTCTGGAAAGCCCTTGAAGGGGAGAAAAACCCAACCAAAGCCTCTTCCCAAACCACGAAGCCTGTTGTAGTGTGGGAGTGAGCAGATGGCATCAGCCCTCCCCTCCTGTCCTGCCTGCAGGGAGGCTCCTTCACCTCTGCCCTCTTCTTGGTGTCCCCACTTCTCCACCACCTGTCCCCTCCAAAGCAGCTCTACATGAGCATGGAAATCAAAAGATTTCCATCTTTTCCTGAGGCAGCAAAAAGGGGGAAGTTGTGGAGAAAAGGCTGAGAGAGCTGTTGATGGGCTCGTGCTCTGACACGTTTCTAGCAGAGCACTCACCTCCCCAACTCAACTCATTAACTCACCCCCCTGGTTCTCCTCTTTAACTCCCAAACTGCAGCTCCTGTCAGCTCTGATTCTCTCCAGGAAAGCCTTGAAACACTTGGAGAAGAGCCTCTTTCCCCCATTTGCTCAGCTCTCAAGGCACTTTGGAGGAGGCAGGAGGGGGATTCAATTCAGCAAACTCAGCTCCTGTGGCAGATGTCAGAGCACGGAGCTCGTTTGTCATCAGCATTTGGTGGGGGAAAGTTTGCTCTCCAAACCACTGCAGAAAACAACCTTTGCTTGTATAACAAGCCTACTTGGCTGCTTGGAGTTTCAAGCAGATGAATTCCTTCCCCAGATCAAATACTCCAAATATAAAATCCCTCAGCAGGTAAAGGAAAAAACTCCGTCGTCTGCATGTTTTTCAGATGCAGCTGAAAACAGCTTCAGGTTGTGTGGGGGCTTTTTTTTTTATCCCCCTTTCATTTTAAGATCACTAACTGTGCTGTTCTGGCACTCCCAGGATCAATGCTAACAAGTGTGTCTGGATAAGGCATCAAAATTTCTTTTTTACTGGTAGTTACAACTTGGTAGAGCTGCAGTGCTCCCAGGATATTCACTGGTACATATTTATTTATGCAGCATTTTTTTATTTATTTCCTTGTTTCTCTGCCTTAATGAAAAAAATGAAGTGCAAAAAATTTTTAAAAAAACAAGAGTTTTTAAAAGGGATTTCTAAAAAAATAAGCCATTACTGTGCCTTTTGCAGTGACTGTGGGTTGTGACCCACAACTTACACGTGAGTTCAATTGTGACCTCAGTGATCTCTGAGGTCTTTTCCAACCTAAATGATTCTGTGATCAGTGGAGCTTTTTTTTCCTGAGTAAAGGAGTGTTCAGGCTGCATATTTAGAGAGGGACTCTGCCTCTTAAATCCCATCCCTCCTTCCTTGTGCTTTAATTACTTGTGATCTACAGTGCTTCAGTGGCAGTTAAGAGAGAAAAGGTGCTTTATAAATAAGTCATTTTGCTGCTGAGAGTCCCCAAACATGGGTTTCACATCCTGTTCTCAACACAGGGTTGTGCTGTTCAAATGAATTTCAAGTCACACTGATTTTTACATGTTGTTGTTATAAAGATGATGAACTGCTGATGTTGTTTGCACAGGGTCACCTCAGAACAGTGTTGGGGAATCATTTTGGTTTAAACTGAGGCAAAACACAAGCCAAGGAGATTTCATTTGTCTCATTAAAGTCCATTTTAAGGTGATCTCTCAACAGGCTTTATGGGAAGAGGAGGAATTGTTATTGTCCCAGGGAGGATGCTGGTCGTGCTCTCCAAGCCATGAGTCAGGTAAGAGCTGAACTCTGACTTTTTTTAAACATTGTGCTTGGAAGGGAGTCAAGCAAGTGAAATAATTGAAGCTAAAGGTTAGGAGGACCTCCAGTCCCAAGGTCTGTGGTCATGGAGGTCCAAAGGAATGATTTATTAGCACAGATAGAGGCTGGTTTTGCTAAAAACAAAAGTGTTTTCGCTCTCAACTCGTTACGTTTTTCTAAAATCCAAATTTAATAAACCCAATCCTCTGGTGTGACTCATAAAATTTAAGGAAACTGAGTGCCCTGAGACAGATTAGGATTGATTGGGCTGCTGGCTTGTCTTGCAGAGCAGCAGCTGGCAGGGCCAGATCCCACCTGAGCTCTGAGATGTCTGGAGGAAACATCCGACTCCTGCTCCTCAGAGAAGTATCCCAAGTGGGAAAACATTTGCATCAAAGAAAATGAATGTCTGGCTGTGACATTACTGAGTTCCCCCCTGTGAGGTTGAGCAGTTTTGAAGCTCAGAGCTCTGGGAATTGAGTGACAAACACTGGGAGAATTTTTTTTTTCCTCCAGGGAAAACATCCACAGGAACCCAACAAACAGCAGGAGCTTCCCCCCAGTCCGTCTCCCTTGGCCTGTTTCACTCCAGTGGAGGTGGAAGGTAAGAACAAACTTCAAAATGCCCAAATAATCCTAAAAGCTTCTTACAATAGTCTGCTGCAGAGTCCCCAAAGTCTTGATATAACAAAATTTATATTGGATGTCAAAGCCAGGCACTGATTTGTACTTGCATTAAATCTATTGCAGTCCTGGAACAAAAATCCAAGGAACAGACACTTTCTGCTAAAGATTTTCTTCTTCTGATCCTTTGGATGTAAAAGGGCTTTTTGAGATAATTTCCCAAATGTTTCAATTAGTCTTGCCCTGGTGCAAGTTGATTTAAAACTTACTCCTGTTAATTAAAACACAGGTAAAGTGTGTTGGGTGGTCACCACTTAACATTTTACCATTTCCAGTCCTGAAACAGAAGAGAAACAGGCAAAGCAATTAATGATTCACCCATTTAAAGTCAGCTACACAATTTCCAGCTAAAGGCCAGTTTGTTTTTCAATGGCACAGTTTGGAGTTGAGTTGGCATTTCTGGTTTTTTTTTTTTTTTTTTTAATTTGTAGATGGGTGAGGTCTTAAAATTTGTGATGTTCATTTAATAAATGCAGGGGAATTCCTAGAGCAGAGAAGCTGTGGCTGCCCCATCCCTGGAAGTGTCCTGGGACAGTGGGAGGTGTCCCTGCCCATGGCAGGGAGTGAGACTGGATGAATTTTAAGGTCCTTTCCAACCCAAGCCATGATGATTCTATGAATTTCTCAGGGTTTTGTGGCATTTCCAACATCCTGGTGCATTTCCATTTCTAAAGCTTTAATTTAAACTTTGATCAGGAGTCAAATTCCACGTTAGAGCTGAGAGAAATTCCAAGAGGATGTCTGAGTTTCTTTCCAGTCTGAAAGTGTTCCCAGTCAGGCCATTGGTACAAACTTGGATGTGAGGAAGGATTTGTCTTGCATTTTGCTTTGCATCCCCAAAGCTGAGCTGCTCCTCCCCTGCTTTCCCACCAGTGATGGGACCAGAGGAATATTTTCCATTGGAATTGTCCCCTTTTTGCACAGCCAGTCCTCACTGTCTTGGTGAGGTCAGGGTGTGTTGTACTTACACTCTCCTGCTGTAGATGAGGAGAAACAAGATGCTCATCCCCTGTAAAAGGAGTGTTTGTGTCATTCACAACCCTGTATGAAAAATTTGGTTAATCCTATTGATAATTTTTTTTTCTGAACATTTTTAACCCCACAGACCAAATTAATTTATCTTTGAAATCACTGAAACCACGTTTCCACCAGGTCTCTGTCCCTGCTGGAATCACTCACAGCAGGGAAAAGTGATTCTCTCTGTTCCTGCATGGCTGTGGCTGAGTCTCACAAATACCATAATCTGTGATCAGCTGGGCCCTGAGAGTTCTATTAAATATTTAACATTTCAAACTAAGCAAAAGGAATACTTTCCTTTCAAATGGCATTAAAATATACACTTAATTGGGCAGATCCCCTGCCTTTTCCCCTACCAGTTCATCCTCCTGTGCCATAAACTGATGAAAAGATTTCAGTTCATCCCCAACTCAGCCCCCTGGATTTGTGAGCATGCAGCAAATGCTGATTGCACAACCCCCTCACTGCTGATGCACTCACAAGATACTGAAACTCTGCAGCCAAAGCAATACTGAACCCACTCTGCATTTTGCAAATCCAACTGTCCTAAAGTGCTTCCCAGCTGTCCAAACATAAGTGGTCCTTCTCTAGCTGAGTGGATGCAAGGACTGTCCCCATCTGCTCACTGGCTTTCCAGGTTATCACCCAAAAACTCGGAAAAACAAGCCCCTGGAAGTTGCTGAATGGCAGGAAATTACAGCCCCCATCACACACTCAATTAAAAACTAAGTTCTCCATCTAATCAGGAGTAATGAAGGCAGTGAAGGGTCTATTTTCCATGTGCAGCACTGGATTTCCATCCTTCCCACTGCTTGTGTTGTGCCAAACCAGTCATTTAGAGCAGAAGTTCAGTTTGGCTGAACAGAATTATCCCTGGAATTTCACATCCAGCATTGACCATTGGCTTGGGACATTCTGCAAACTCACCTGGTGTTTTTGGGTGGAGTTGGCACTTGGAACACAACTTTTGGAGGGCCTGTGGCACAGAGCTGGAGGTTCTGGTCACACTGTGGCCACACAAGGCAGGTTTGGTGGCAGCCCCTGAATCACAGCAACCCCATCTAAGGTAATACCAGCCCTTCCCTCAGTAAAAATTATATTCATATTTCTAAAATTTTCACTTTGACAGAAAATTCGTGTAGAGAAAATTCATCCTTAATTTAATCTTCACCTACACTTGCTGTGGCTATTTTCTTTCTACCCTCCTATTTTCATGAAAGGACAGAGATTAAGAGCCCTGATTTAATTTTATTTCAATAGCAAAAAGGCAGGAATTGATGTATTTTGTTCAACATGATTGAAGCTGGAGAGCAGAGGACTATTTGAGTGCAGAAAAGTGAGACAGGAGAGCTCTTTTGTAACTGAAATCAATTCAAAGTAGGAACCCAGAAACCCTTTGAGGAGAAAAAAGAATTTATTTAGACTCTCATTTGCTGAAGTTGAGTGAGTTTGCCAAAATAGAAGCTTTATTTTCTGCAGTGATGGGTGGAAATGCTGGTTCATCCCCATCCCTGGGAGTGTTGAACAAAGAGCAGATGTGGCACTTGCTGAGCTGCTTTAGTGGCCATGGTGCTGTTGGTTGAAGGTTTGGGCCTGATTATCTTGTTTTTTCCCACCCCTAATGATTCTGTGAAGGAAATAAAACCATTTAATGACAAATAACCCCCGAATGTGGTTGGGCACAGGTGCTGTTTAGCCACAACCTTTTTCCTTTGGGGAAAAAGAAATAATCATGGAATCCCAGAATGGTTTGAAGGGACTTTAAAGACCACCTTATCCCACCCCCCTGCCATGAGCAAGGACATTTTTCATCCCTCATGTTCCCCAAATAAGTTGGGTGCTCACATTTTTAAATACTTTTAGCAGGTAACATTCAACAGTTACTGAGTGGGGAAGTCACGGTCAGGTGCCACCCCAAAACTGGCAGCAAACAAGTGAGCATTTCCTAAATTCATCTCCAAATGCATTGTCCTGAAAAAGTAGGCTAAAGCCCAAGGCCATTTGTACATGAGAAGGTTCCCTAGCAGAGTTTGCCAGATCACTATTAATTTATTTGACAGCTTTTAGGCCGAGTTTGGATATTAGAGCTGTCATTGTAAAATGCTTCCATTTTCCCTTCCACGCTGCTTTGAGAGGCTTCTGCTTTGAAGCCGTGTCAAAGTAACTCTGAATCAGGAGAAACTTGGAAATTTTTTTTTAAGTTGAAAGTCTGAACAGCCTCAATATGCTGCATAAAATTGTTCTGAGGAGCCAACCTCCTCCTCTGCTACCCTGGAGCATTCAGTCACTTTCAATAAATCTCTTTTCATAATTTCTCACTTGTCCTTATTATTACTAACAGCCAGAGCATCTCAAGGCAATGTCAGAGTAAAGGCTTTGTCTAGATGCAGGAGGAAGGCTTATTTCAAAGTTAACATGAAGGAAAAGTATCCAAATGTGAACTTTCTGGGGATAGTGGCTGTTTTTTTCCACGAGTTTACAGATGCCTGGTGTCAATTCCGTCGAAAAAGTCTCTGTTTCTTTGATTTCCAGAAGTTACAGTTTAAGTGTATTGAGAATGGAGTTTGGGAGGCCTGTTTTTCTCCTCTTTAAAGCTTGGCTTTTATTAGTTTTCTTTCATTATCTCTGGAAAAGCTGCATTCAGCATCTGCTGGGAATAACTGCCATTAAATCATTTCTGAGGGAAATGGATCTGGGCTGCTTGACTCTCTCCCAACAAGAAAATAAGCACAACTTTCCATTAAAAACATCCTGTGAGTTTGGGGAAGGGTTTTTAATCTGCTTTAAGTACCTTGAGTTAGTTGCAAACCCCTTGATTGGTCTCCACAATGTGGTTGGAGAACTCAAACTGCAGAATTTCCCTTGCCTTCAGCTGGATTCCAGCTGGTTTCTGATGTGATGGAAAGCCAATTCCTGATTCTTTCCCAAGTTATCATCTGAATAAATAAATGTAATTCCCTGTGTGGAGTGAGCTGGAGCAAAACAAAAACCTGGCCAAGTTTTCCAGCACCTCTTACGGGGTTGACTCTTTACTGTGCAATCCCAGGATTTCTCCCCACAGAATCATAATTCTTGGGGGTTCTGGGATCCAAATTATATTCTCTGCCCTAAAATCCATTTCCTCATGAGCTGTTTGTTTAAAAATGTGGCATCTGCAGAGACTCCCCCAAAGCATTGCAGCCAAGGTGAGAAGATTTAGTCTCAGCATTCTGCTGTTCCTGAACTTGCCCTTCTTTCCCTGGAAGCTGTTCCCAATCCTTGTTAAAACCATATTATTCTGAAGCAGAATGTTTGATAAGGAAGGACAAAATGAGGAAGAAACTGCTCATTTTTTTGGTGTTTCTGTGTGTTTTTGTTGTAGGACTGCCAGGAAGAGTTTTCAAACAAGGGAAGAGCAAAGGAAACCAATTCCCTCTTTATGGTTGCCTTTTTTTTTTTTTCCTCATAAATAAGCTCAGCTTTGCTACCAGTCTATCACAGAGGAGATTTAATCTCTATAAAACTCTTGAACAACTTCTGTGATAATTTCAACCTCCTGGTTTATGAGATGATAAAAAGGCACTTTGCCCTCACCAGAGTGAAGAGCTGGGTTTGGACACAATGATCCAGAGAAATCATTCTGAGGGCCAGAGAATGAAGCCTTGGCAGTACCTTGTGCCCAAGTTAGATGTGGTGGCTGAAAAAAGAAACAATTTTAGAAATCATTGCTGCTAGAACACATTGAAAAGAGTCTTTTTAAAGTGGAGCTTTCAAAATAGACCCCTATAATTAATGCTGGTGATTACAGAGGTGACAGGAACATGGGTGGGGGAATCACCAGACTGTATTTAATGTAAAATAATACAGTTAGCAAGAGATTGGTCCAGGAAACAGCAGTTTTGTACCTGTAATGAGCCTTTTAATTGAGCATAATGCAATTTCAGGCTTGACCTGTTCTAGCAGGTGATAGGATGAGGGGAAATGGTCTCAAGGGGAGGTTCAGGTTGGATATC
>VYZS01087951.1:21773-45621 GCA_013400695.1 Neodrepanis coruscans | reverse complement strand
GGATTCCGTTTCTCTCCTCAACCTCCCATGGCATTCTTAAACAACACATGAGTACATCTTAAGTATTCGACCAATGTCCAAAATAATTTATAGGAATATCATAAGTGTGTAAATTTATCAATAAAACTCACTTCAAATAGTCACTAATTCTAAATCAGTAATTGCAATTTATGTTTCATACCCTTAAGCATATTACAGTGTTTTCCCCTTCAAATTCACTTAGCTGATCAGTCTATATAAGTGAATAATCATGCAAACATGTAATTGTGTGCATTTACCTTTTTTTTTTTTCTCAAAAAATAGTCTTATGAAGAAAATCGTACTTACATGAGGGTTCCCCTTCGAGGTGAAAAATATTGGCCAGAAATGTCTTCAGAGGATTCTTGGTCTTTATTTGAATCAATCTTCCTGAACAAATTTTTATGCAATATTATTATTTTCATGCCAAAATAAGTTTCAGGGTTAATTACCATGCAGTACCTGAGTTTTAATGCTCTTTCTTTTTAATTTGAATTTATTGGTTACTGAGTTTTAGTATGAGAATCTCTTCTGATGTTTAATTAGACCTTTAATATGGGAAACAGAACAATCAGGCAGAATACAGTCAGAATAAGCAGTATTCACAGTAAACACAGAAAACATTATATGTCTTAGCTTCTGATAAAAAGAATGATCAAAAATGTGATTTGATTTGCTATATGTGCATAACAAACTATGGATCAGCAAACTATGTCTTTTTCTTGTAGTGTATACCATGTATGTTTTCATTTCATTCAGGGTTTTTTCAGAAGGGCAAACTAGCAAACACCCTTTGTTCACTGGGAAGGGGCTTGTAATAGCCATCCATAATTTAAAATCTAACTGTCTAATTGTCTAATTTCTTTCTCAGGTGAACTGCAAAATTGCCTTTTTTTAATCTTTTGCTGTAAGAAGCTTTTCAAGATCTTAAATGACCAAGGTGCCATGTGCTGCTGGCATCTATGATTGGAGTAGAACAGCATGGCACAAGGACCTGTGGGAAAGATGTTGTAAAGTCTTTGAGCTAATAGAAGAATGTAATCATCATAGACACATTTTTTAGTCAAAACAGAGAAAGACAGAAACTTCCCCAGTTGCTGAACCAACCACTTTGCCATGTGTCCATTGTGTTGCATGTTTTGCATCAGAGCAATCCAATGCCTTAACTACTACGCTAGTTGTGAACTTCACTTTTACTAAACAAGTTAATTTGCCTTGGAATCAGCTGGTGTCCTACAGAAACCCTGCAAGGGGTGCAGACATTAGGCACTGAGAACAGAGGCAGTTGCCAGTGACAGAAGAGTCACAGGATAAGGGTTTCAGATGGCATTGCTGGGTTTGCCACTACTCTCTGAGGGCAGAGGCTGTTATCAGAGTGAAATCTGCTTAGTGCTAGGCTACCACAGCAAAACTGCTGTTTCCTCTCATCAGCATCAGATCAGAAAAATAGAGCAGAGGGTCATGCACAAGTTGCAATGAAGTCTATTATAAAGACCTTTGTATTTTCACTGTTAATAATGAAACATTTTTCTTCATATAAATGCCTCACCAACCTATTATCCTAGGCAAGGGGCAAGCTCATGTAGCTTGGAAATTATGTTATTTCAGTAATAGCTGGGGATGCTAGAATGAAAACACTTTAATGCTGCAGAGGGAAATGTCATGACAACAATCACTAATGCAGTCTTCTCTGTATTAAGCCAAAAGCTATGCTGGAAAATGAGGATGCTCTATATGCTGTTAGGTACACCCAGAGTTACAAACAGCAATCTTTATTTAAAGTAGGTTTTAAGGGTGGCATTTATAAAAAGAACAAAAAAACTTCCAAATTTAAAAAAAATCTAGCACATTTTGCAGATAAGTGAGGGCTTTTTCTTTTTTTTTTTTTTTTTTTCTCAAGGAGGGCATCTTTTCAAGTTGGCTCCCATAAGACTTGTTCCAGAAAGTTGTCATCCAGGTGTTTTCAGGAATCTTCTGGCCCAGATAATACCAGCTGTGTGATGCTCCCAGTTGATTTCTGGCAAGTTGAAGTCCCCCATAAGGACAAGGGCAGTTGACTTGGAAGTGTTCCTGAGTTCCTCAAAGAATAATTCATTGGCATCATCATCGTGGCTGGGAGGTCTAGAGGAGATTCCCACAGAGGCATTCGCATTATTTGTTACCCAGAGGCTTTCAACTGTGCTATTGCCAACTGTGAGCTCCAATATTCTAACCCTTCTATCACATACAGTGCCACTTCCCCACCTGTTCTTCCCTGCTTATACCTCCTGAAGAGCCTGTAACTAACCAACAGGGCAGTCCAGTCACAAGTCTCATCCCACCAGGTTTCACTTATGCCAATGATGTCAAATTTCTGGGACTGGGCCAAAGCTTTGGGCTCCTCTTGTTTGTTCTGCATGCTGCATTCATTAGGGTAAAAACATTTCAGATGTGATATTTTGTAGCCAATACCTCATGAGGCAGATTGAAGGATCCTATTGCACCTTTTTTAAAGTTTTGTTACACCATCCCATTGCTTATCACTCGTGAATCTCGTTTTCTCCTCTTTCCTCTTTCAAGCCGGTTTAAAGCTCTGTCAATGAGCCCCCTCTAGTTCCTGTGCTAAAGCTCTTTTTCCTGAGAAAGATCCATCCCATCAGGTGTCAGTATACCAGGTGTTGAGTAGATAATCCCATGGTCCACAAACCCAAAATTTTTCTGATTACACCAAACTTGGAACCACTCACTGATCTGAGGGATCTGCCTATTCTTAACATTATTCCTTGTTATTAGAAGAATAAAGGAAATCACTTCCTGTGCTCCTGATCCCTCTGCCAATTGTCCCAGGGCCTTGAAGTCTATTTTGAGCGCCCTCAGACTTCTCTTTGTTATTTCACCACTGCCAATTTGACAATCAATAGCAGATAGTCATCAGAGGGCCTTACTGGACTGGAGAGTTTTACAGTAATGTACCTTACCCAAGCCCTTGGGAGACAGCAGACTTTCTTGTGAGTTGGGTCCAGTCTGCATATCAGGCCCTCCATTCCCCTTAGAAGGGAGTCTCCTATTACAACTACTCTTTCTTTCCTCTTTATAGAGGAGGTCTTGATGCAGGGTACTGGTGGTGGTGTTTTAGGAGGCCCCACTACCACAGAAGGACCTTTGCCCATCTTGTTAGTTGTCCGGCCTAGTTCCAGAATGTCATATCTGTTGTAGAAAGCACCAGTCCTACCTGTCAAATTCTGAGAAGGAACCTTCCTCCTGGTACATGCAGCAATCCACTTCCAGCCTTCATCTTCAACAGACTCTTAACTAACATTCCTTTGACTAATAACCCTGCAGGGTACTGAGTCCACCTACTTCTCCACTACAATGGAGATTCAAGACTCCCAAGTCTAGAGGCTGTAGCATCCCTAAATATAATCAGTGTCTGTCTTGATCATTCACTCAACTACTATGTAGGCTGTCCACTCCTTCATCTGACAACACATCTCTCTAACCACGGCACACCTTCTGCAAAATAACTGTTTGTCTGTCCCAGCCTCACAAAGAGGCACTCCCAGCAACCTGTGTCTTGGAGAGCTGCACTCACCATCAGCAGGTCTGGCTGTCTGGAGGTCTCTAACACAGCTGGTACAGTGATTCCTACAGCTACAAAGGATTGAGGTTTACGGCACACCAACACCATAGCTGAGGAATCTTAAACTAATAAGCCAGTCAGCCTCGGCTGAAAGGATCTTTTTGCTCCTCCTTACTGGCTACTGAGTAGCTACTGAGCAGCTACTACTGGCCTCTATTGGCTGCTCCTGATTGGTCTGAGAGAAGCCCTTCCAGCTTGAACTGCCATACTATGCCCCCACTGCCATGCCACACTCCTGTTTGCCCGCCTCCGGTTGCTTATGCTCCCTGGAGTGTCCCCCGATTTCTTTCGGTGCCACTCCTTTTCCAGCTGCTTCTTTGCCAGTGGCTTCCAGCTCCTCATGAGGCTGCTGCTTGGTGCTGCCTCACCAGTCGAGGTGCTGCCTAGGCCTCACTGGAGTTTAGTACAGCTAGATAATGTGTATGTGGAAGAATGATGGATTTTTGGACAATTTGCAGAAAGTATTGTATTTAGAAATAAAATAAAGCCTGTTAAGTAAAGCCTGTTAAGTAAAATACTGTAATCTAGAGTAACCTTTAAGAGCCCTTTCAGCAGGACAAGTGTTCTGAACTAAATGGGTATTTGTGGTGACTGAATTGCCATGAGGAAGGTGTGAATAAGAGAGCTTGTAGTGTTACAGAAGAATTACCCAAGCACTGCTTCACATCCAGTGCTCTGTGGCACATGTCTGTGCTCCTGCCTCAGAGCAGCTGTGGCCAAGCAGCAGTATGTACTGCCTTGATCCTCTGAGGGTGAGGCTTGTACTAACTGTTTTTTAGCATGTACTAACTAGTTGTCTCAAGACAGATTGACATCTGAATCTCTGTGATTAGTACTTCTAGGCAAACTCCTCTAACACTGTTGGGAACTAAGCTGTGAAAAAAAAAACGCCTTCTTAATTCTCTTCCTCCATGTGGTGACACCCACCTAATATACTTGAAAGGATTTAAGTGAAGTTACAAGAGGCTGTCACTTGTCTAACCTATTGCTTTTAAATGCTATGGCTTAATCTCTTT
The DNA here is from genome assembly GCA_013400695.1 of Neodrepanis coruscans. Classification (NCBI taxonomy): domain Eukaryota; kingdom Metazoa; phylum Chordata; class Aves; order Passeriformes; family Philepittidae; genus Neodrepanis; species Neodrepanis coruscans. Next base: position 40,968 of record VYZS01087951.1, on the reverse strand, counting down.
GATTGGAGAGTTTTAGAATTCACTTCCTAGAGAGCTACAAACGGCAATCACCACTTATGTCCTTGGTCATATTAAAACTACAAATAGAATCAATCATGTTCCTGATTAGAGGAAATGTGATGGTGATAATTACATCTCCATTGAATTTCTGTTGCTGTTCTAGAGAGGAGAGAAAATGAGCGACAACCTAAATATATTGTANAAGCCGTTTTGAGAAGAGATGCCTTCAGCTTAGAGTTCCCGGGAAAAAGAGAGGAGACAACGTGCTCTCCCAGGCTGAGCTAAAGTCCAGCCCCCTTTCCCAGCATTCCTTCTGGGTCTCCCGGGCTGATGGGAAAAAAAACCTTGGTAACCTGGCTACTCCTCCCAGCCAGCATGTAGGCATAGGAGAAAGAGTTATTTTTTTTTCTTTGTCTTCCTCTGTGGTTTTAACCCAAACCATTACACAATGCACTGTGAAAATAAATGCAGCTGACATGTCACCCACAACAAATGTACTGTGCTGAACATAATTGATAGGATTTAAGCACTTTCTAGCATATTCATTAGAGCTTGTCACTGTTTATTTCCCAGATAGATATGTTAAGCTCATGACATGGCCATATGGTACCTGATGGACATAAATATGTGTCGGAAAGGAATATCAGGCACTCACACACCTACAAATCTCTCAGTGAAAGCAGATTTCAGGCTTATCTGATCTGAAATATCTAACTTCAGGAAGAACATATCTTTTGGGAAGATATTAATGTTTTAAGATATATGAGATACCTGCTTTTTCCTTTAAGCAGAGTGTATTGAGGTGAAAAGTTATCATATACCTGTCTTTGACAATCTTGCTGCTAACATATTGCCTTAAAACAAAAGTGAATGTGAACTTAACTCTGTTTTCTGGTGGCAGTGAAATGTGCCTTCATATGGTCTTAGTCACTCTTCAGTATTCTTCACCTGATTTTAAAGCTACAAATTCTATTTAGAATGAAAGTGTATATGTTTTCTTACCCACTTCCCAGGAAAGTTTCTTGTGATAAGTAACAAATTAGGACTTGATGGTGGATTCAACAAATTTACAGATAACACAGATGTGTAATGAGTAATTTGGAATTGCTTTATTTACATTTGACTATAATTTTAATGAGTTAAGTCCTATAGCACACATTAGTACTGTTAGTTCTTCTGTAAGAAGAAACATAAATTAAAAAAGCAAAGAGAAACATTTCATCACCTGGATAATCAAGGTTAATGGTAAGGAGAACCCATATTACTATGTATTTCCTCCTAGGTTTCAGTTTTACGGCTGACTTTGCACCTTCTACCTTTACCATAGTCTTGTTCTTAGTCCAGATGTCCTGTTTTCCTTCTCACTGCTTGGACATTTCTTTCTCCATTTGTCTGGAGCACTTTTTGCATCCTTGTCTTTCTTTTTCTCTAGGGATGCTGAATAATTTACCTTTTCCTGGATGGACAAAGAGCTAATCATGTACCAGAAAGAGACTGAGAATTTGTGATTCGATTTACTGTGGACAGAAGTTAGAAGAGGTGAGAAAGGAGGAAATGAGTGTTGCAGAATCTTAGAGAAGAGGTGAAAGACACAAAGAAGAAAAGAGTACTCAAGGAAAAGTATCCTTCAGCACCATGGCTGGGGGATTGCAATAGAACTTTCTTCTTGCACGCTCTGGTCTTAAGTGATTATATACTCAGTACTTTTAACTCTGCAAAACGTTCTCCCTACAGCTCTACATAAAAGCAAGCAGGGATCTCGAACCCAGGCATTAGATCTATTTCAGAGGTTTTATGCATATGATTGACTGAAAACTGGCTGATACTCTCTGGCACCTCGGTTTGTCAGACCTTCTCTAGTTTCTCTGTGTCTGTACACTGGATACCAAAATACCTTACATATGAAGTTTCAGGTGGTTTAAAAGGAAATTGTTACTGCTCTAAGCTCTTATCTGGACTTGTGTCTTCCATGTTTCACTCTGTTCTCACCAGTCTTGTGATCATAATACAACTGAAAAAATATGTGTTTGTTTTTGCTATACAAACAATGAACATCAACTACAGTAGATTGAAACATATAAAAGACATATAAAATGCATCAACACTTTCTCTATGCTGAAAATTAATGCTGCGAAAAATAGAAAATGTGAAGTGTCAGCACTGCTAGCTGCCATCCTCTGCTTCTAGCAAGCAATATTGATTTTTTTGGGATGCCAATTCCAATTTTCTTATATTCCTTTACAGTAAGAAAGCTGTAAAGCTATACAGTGTAAGGAAAAAAAATAGGAAGTTCATTGGAAGGTGTTTACTCCCTCTTCTCCAGCTACTTCAGTTATGAGAACTCTCAAGTATACCCAACACGTTTACTTTTTGAAAGTTATATTCTGCAATGATAGTCTTGATCAGTCTCACACAATGACAAGATACAGCACCATTGAACTGGGTTTAACAGATTTTTCTGATTATAATGCAGGACCATATATATGCCAGCAACAAACAGAAATACTTAAAAGAGTGAGAAAAGTTCATTAAATGAATTTACATTTATTTATTTTTTTGTTTTAAACTGCAGGAAAGAGATGAGTTTCTAAGTATAAGTGTAAATTGTAGTGACTTCAGTAAAACTGTTGTCAGTTGTAAAGTCAAAATCAGCAGCTACACTTGGAAAGACATTTCTACATCTGCTTCCCATTAAAGAAAAAAGAGATGACTAAGAGCCCTTAAATCTGTTCTGTGTGTATTGGTATAGTGCTGCTTTCTGTGTTTTCCAGTTTTCATTAGTGGTTTAAATGTATGTGCTATGTCAAGAAGTACTTTGATTCCTCTGTACTTTTGTTAAATTACTGCTCCTTTCTCAACCTTCACATAAGTGATGTAAGTATTTAAGGGTCTGATTTGCTTCCCAGCTCCTCTCCCTTTCCACCTCCATAAACCAGCCTTCCAATTTCCCAGAATCATGCTTCATTTACATGAGAAACTAACATTTTAGAATGTAATGGAAAAAAGTGTATTTAAAAACAATGCAACAAAGCAGACAGTCTGTACATATAAAGCTCATTAGAGATGCTCCAGTCCTATAATGGCCTGGAAATCACTGATATACAACTCTAACTGTAGTTGAGAAGGAACTAATGTAAAGACACACTTTATTTTGTTTTAAATGTAGTTTTGTTAGTGAAAGTCTCTTGGGGCTGTCAAAGAAATAACTGCAAATTCTTTCCAGTTTCTAGCAATTATTATTACTTCCTATTTCATTTTGTCTTTTTGTAGCACCTTACATGAACTAAAAAACTCACAACAGCTTTCAAAAGTCGTGAATGAACACTAATGAGTATATTGCAGTTTAGAAATACGGAATTGAAGTTCAGGGACTTGCTGAAGACTACATCACAAGTTGTAGATCTGAAAGTGAAACTCAAATCCTTGGAAGCCTGTGCTTCTGTTTTAACCTGTCCTAAACGCAGTGCTATTTTCAAGAATATGCGTTATAATTCCATTCAACAGTATGTTGATGTAATAAGACAATTCCTAAATGCTCTCAGATAGTGGTAAATTTTGCTGTGAGTTCATGACAATTCTGAAGTGGCTGCAGCAGAGGGCTACAAAGATGATTAAGGGACTGGAGCATATGTCATGAGTAAAGGCTGAGATACTTCCACCTGGTCAGGCTTGAGAAGAGACAACTGAAGGGGAAACTCATCTACTATACACACGGAATTACACACAGGCTTAACGAGGTTGGAAAAGACCATAGAGATCATCAAGTCCAACCTATTACCTAACTTATCAACCTACCCAACAACATCCCATCATCTAAACTGTGTCACTGAGTACGCCATCCAACCTTTCCTTAGACACATCCAGGAACGGTGACTCCACCATCTCCCTGGGCAGCCCATTCCAATGGGAAATCACTCCCTCTGTGAAAAAGATTTTCCTAATGTCCAGCCTAAGACTGTGTCCTCTAGTTCTGTCACTGGGGGCCTGAGAGAAGAGACCAAGCCCTGCCTGGCTACACCTCCCTTAAGGTAGTTGTAGAGAGCAATAAGGTCTTCCCTAAGCCTCCTCTTCTTCAGGCTGAACAACCCCAGCTCTCTCAGTTGTTCCCCATAGGGCTTCTACTCCAGCCCCTTCACCATCCTTGTTGCCCTTCTCCGAACACATTCCAGCAACTCAATATCTTTCTTAAATGGAGGGGCCCAGAAATGGACACAGTACTCAAGCTGCAGCCTGACCAATGCCAAGTATAGGGGATTAATAAGTTTCCTAGTCCTACTGGCGACACTATTCCTGATATAGGCCAGGATGCCATTGGCCTTCTTGGCCGCCTGGGCACTCTGCTGACTCATGTTCAGTCTCCTATCAACCAGCACTCCCAAGTCCCTCTCAGCCTGGCCTCTCTCCAGCCACTCTGTCCCCAGCCTATAGCTCTTCATGGGCTTATTGTGACTGAAGTGTAAAACCCAGCACTTAGATTTATTAAACCTCATACTATTGGATTCAGCCCATCCAGCCAGCCTGTAAAGGTCTCTCTGCAGAGCCCTCTTACCCTCTAACAGATCGACACTTATTCCAAGATTGGTGTCATCCGCAAACTTACTGTCCCAGTTTAGGACAATACTGTTATAAACAGACAAGAGATGTATAGAAAAAGGCAGCAATTTATTGAATATATGGGGTGGGTGTGAATATGGATGGGTGTATGGATGTGGATATGAATGAACTGATGAATTTGTTATTGAAGTGGTGAACCAAAGGGAAAAAACCACAAAACAATAATCAATGTCCTTGGAAACAGTTGTCCCTTATGCCCCCGGCAGTTACAATGTGTTGTGGTGCAGGAGCTGCAGTGACTCCTCCCGGCAGTGGGGGGCACTCGGGAGCACAAGGGGGTGCAGTTACTCCCTTCCAGTGGCAGGGGCGCTGTGTGTCAGCAGGGACGGAGTCCGGAGAGGGAAGGATCACGTGAGAGCAAAATGGTGGGAGCGGAGGCCAGGGAGAAGCCTCCACCATGGGAATGGGCCTGCAGCACTCTGTCCAAGGACTAAGAGGGACTGGGGACCCCCGGAAACACAGGGGGAGGCTTAGAGATGGGAGCACATGAACCCAGATCTTTGATGGAGAAAACTGTAGTGAGCCCGGCTGGCTGCGGCATCTGTGGAGGCCTCAGTAGCTGGAAAGAGTGAGTGGTGGTGTCAGGTGTTGGCAGACAAAAAGCTGGGGTGGTTGTGCTGGAGTTCCTCTGTAACCAGCATTGGGGAGGGGGCTCTGTACTGCCACTTGCTCATGACCCACAAAAAAAAAAGAGAGGGCAGGTCCACTAGTTCTCTTATAATTTCAGTCTACCTTCCCAGAGTTCTCTGTGTGGTTTGGCCAGTCTCTGCCCCTTTTTCCAGGTACCTCCTGACCACAGGGGACCGATGGGAGATGGAGGATAAAAGGTATCCCCTCCCCAGCCCAGCCCAGTGGGCCCGGCTGTGGAGAGGGGACACGGCTCTCTGCAGTTTCTGGTGATGAAATGGGCTCTTGGTGTTCTGACCCAACAAGTGCTGGGCAGGTCACATCTGGTCCCAAAACTCCCTGTGCCCCACTCCTCCCCCCGCCCCCAAGCCCAGGCAGGCACCTAAAACCAGGGATGTCCCATGCCCAGCCCCAGCTCGGGGCCCAGCCTCGTCCTCCTCACCAGTCTGAAGAGAGGAAAGGAGTTATTTTTTTCTGTCTTCCTCTCCAGTCCCCAACCCACCACACTTACTAATGATGGATTCCATCCACTCATCCAGATCATCAATAAATATGTTGACAAAACTGGCCCCAACAATGAACCCCGGGGAACCCCACTAGCGACCAGCCTTCAACTGGATGAAATGCCATTCACCACTACTCTCTGCACTTGGTTATCCAGCCAATTCTTAACCCAGGACAGAGTAAACCTGTCTAAGCCACAAGCCACCAATTTCACCAGGAGTTTACTATGGGAGACAATATCAAATGCTTTGCTAAAATCTAGGTACGGTACATCTACAGATTTTCCCTCATCAATCAGATGAGTTACTTGATCATATAAGATTAAATTAGTCAGGCATGACCTTCCCCTCCTGAATCCATGTTGACTAGATCTTATCTCCTTATTATCCTGTAGGTGCAGTGTAATTGCCCTTAAGATGATTCGTTCCATAATTTTTCCTGGTACTGAGGTCAGGCTGACAGGTCTATAATTCCCTGGATCCTCCTTCTGACCTTTCTTATAGATGGGTGCCACATTAGCCAACTTCCAATCATCTGAGACCTCTCCAGTGAGCCAAGACTGTTGAAAAATGGTTGAAAGAGGCTTAGCAAGCACATCTGGCAGCTCTCTCAGTACCCTTGGATGGATCTCATCAGGTCCCATAGACTTATGAGGATCCAGGTGGGTCAGTAGATCCCTGACATCTTCCACCTGAATCACAGGGAGTCTATACTGTTCTCTGTCCATATGTACCAGTTTAAGAGACCAGTTTTCCTGTAGACATGTCTATAGGTATCTGAAGACAGCACGCCAAGAGGATGGAGTCAGGTTCTTCTCTGCGGTTCCAAGCAACAGGAGATGCAACAGACAGAAATTGATGCACAGGAAGTTCCACCTGAATATGAGGAAGAACTTTTTTACTGTGGAAATAATCTCATACAAGAATAGATTGCCCAGAGAGGTTGTGGAGTCTCCCTTACTGGAGATATTCAAGAACCATGAAATCCTCTTTCATGTGTTCTAGGATGACCCTGCTTGAGCAGGCATGTTGGATCACTGTGGTCCCTTCCAACCTTACCCATTCTGTGATTCTGATTCTCGCACAGGGTAGGGTTCATTACATCTAGCTTTGTCCTCATCAAAATTATATGCTTAGTCTAAGCTTGTTGTCCAAGATCCCTTTCTGTTCAGTTAAGAGAAGCAGATTTTTCCAGGTAGTGGCTCACCCTAGTTTGAGATAAAAATCCACGCTAATGTGCTGACTTACTCTGTGGATTACCTATCCTGACTGTAGTTCAGACTGTGGATTTACAGACTGGAGTCCCAAATAATAATTGCTATAGACAATGTTTCAGTTATTTCCAACACTCTATACTTTCCAGAGAGGCAGGTTGCTGCTCAGCACTTTGGAAGAAAGCTGCTAGATTACAAAAACAATTGAAATTTCTGCAGGAAAAAAACATCCTGAGCTATGTTTGATTAATTCTAAAAATTAATTTCACCATGTTAAGGATAAGAGATGGTTCAACAAAACTGAGTGCCTCCAAATTAGAACTAACATAAATTCCCAAAGATGTACTGGGAGCAATTGTAATAGTAAGGAAACTGTTATGTCCAGTTTTTATAAATATATCTGTGAGTAACATCCCAGTTAGAAATGTCTTTCAGCTCTAAGCAACATGGCTGGCTGCAGTTATTATGATACATAAAGCTAATAGTATCCTAGGCATCACAGTGGAACAATGTGAAATTTTTCAGAAGGTAGGTACAGAGCAGAAAAAAAACTTAAGTGGGATATTTGCCTGGAGAGACTTTCTCATTATAATAAATATTTCAGAAGGTCTATGAGGACATGTATTTATCCACAGTATGTGAGCCTTCCCATCAATGATCCTGTTATTTGCTCCTTTTTTGCCATTACTTTTTCAAAAGTGTATTCTCCATATACTATGATGGCCTCACAAATTCACGTATACAAATTCAAGTTTATTATTTAAACTCAAAGGTTTTCAAATTTTACTTAAAATTTATCTTAAAAGACTTAAAATCTAAGAAATTAATCTTAAGGAAAATATGCTCAAGTGGGAGATCATTATCATGCTTTCTAGTTTACTTTACAGCTTTCCACTGAAACTTGGACCTGCTGGACCTGTGATCCATACAGAAATGTACAGTTATCTAATTTCTTTTGAAACCAAAGACATAAGTTGCTTTAATATCTTCCAGGTTCCTCTCCCCTAATACTATGAAACACTTGTTGGTTGTTGTTTGCTGAAGATAAACCAGTCTTTTCCTCCTTTATTTTCTATGTCTTTGACAGTTTGCCATGCAAAACTCCTAAGACAGTGACTCTTTCACTTCTTATTAAAGCTCTGCAGAGAAGACATTTGACAACTGACCAGGATGACATGTTCTTTCTAGTGAAAACTAGAAAACTAAACAGAAAGAAGTAGTAGTACCTGATACTGGATGCTGCTGAAACAGATCTGTAAAGCAGAAGAGTATCCAAGAAGGGGAGAATGAATAGTAGTGTTACAAATCAAGGGAATCTACTCTTTTAGTTAAAATACCAAACTGCATATTATATCCTGCTGGTTGGCAGCCACAGACATCATCTCATTTCATAATTAATCTGAAAACGTGGAACTTTTCTGTTTAACTCAAGTCTTTAAATCATCTTGTTTCTGGACAAAATAGACACCCTCTAGGTCTTCTGGTGGGAAATTACATTAGCTTACGGTTTTCTCATTTAATTGCAACTTTCACATTAAAACATAAGGTCTTAGAACCTTGCTTTTGTTACCCGTGCAAAATTTTATTTTATTTACTAACAAACCACACCACTTCAGACCTATAAAGCAAAAACTGGTGTTTTGTATGGAAACAGATACTAGCTTCAATTTTCCAAACTGTAATGAATATTCAAGATGGAGGACAGTATAATTTTAATTGCTGATGAGGCTATTTTGTGCTGGTCAGAACAAGGTTAAGAGTGTAAACTTCTACAAAAGATGCCTTTGTTTAAAAAACACTTCAGTTGTCAGGAGTGTCACCTTGTGTCTTCCACAGAGCCCTTCAAGATGATTACAGCTATAACAGCCTGAGCCATAATTTGTCTTATTCCCTTCACCTACTCTTCTGTCTCTTCTGCTCCTTTCGTTCATCATCAACTGCTTAGAAGTTTTCTAAATATTAGGGGTTGGCTATAGCTGTGTGGGGTGTGGTTATAACAAAGAAGCTCCTCACTATCTAGTTCACCTGCTACAGTTTGAGATACTCTGTTTAGAAAAGAAGTTAGCATTGCAGCTTTGAATTCTGTTTTAGCTAGCCACATATCCTTATCCTGTTTATCCCAACATATTATTTTGCTCTGTTAGATTATTTCAAACCTGTGTACAAATATATGTGACTCAAGTATTTGAAGATATATTGTTTTAGCACTACCATTTAGACACTGAAGTTGTGATTTGTGACTGTTGCCTTTTTAAGCATGGCCAGTTCATAACAGAAGAGCTACCTGTGTACTACTTAGTGTTATGCTCACTAATAGTGTGTTAAATATCCTAAATTTCTTTTCCACTTAATGATTACCAGGTCAACAAAGATACACATAAGATGTTGCATATGTTTTCACTGTCATTTCTTTAGATGCAGCCATCCCTGAGAATAGAATTTGTCCTGGGAAGAGCAGGAAGAAGTTAATGTCATGGAACAAAAAAATTTCCACCTAATGCAGAATGCTATTGCAAAATTTTTCAAAATAGCACATTCTGCTTATTTAATTTTCAGTTTTGTTGGGCAGTGAAATGTAGAATAAGGATCCAGAATTTCCCTTCTGATCCTGGGCTTAATTATCAGCATGGTGACATATGACATTCTTTAAAAAAAATGTTTGTGACAATCTATTGGTTCATTAAATTCACCAAATATTATTTTCACTTTTACAGCTGAAGCTACTGCTTTTTGTCATGGTCTTCACCAGCTGAGACAAAAGAGACTTGAAAAATGCCTTTAATTTGACTAGTAAATGCTTTCAAATCATTAATTAGTTTTTGAAAGTAAACACTCTTTGCCAGAGAACAGCAGAATATTTCTCAGTTCTCTCTGTCTAGCAGCATAATTGTATTTGGCAATAACATTTTTATTATATTTATTAATTAAAAAATCAAATTCTAATATTTAAAAACAAAATTATGGCATTTTTAAGAAATATGACTTTCAGTTTTAATAATAAATTTTATGCTTTCCAAAAAACTTTCCTCTATCATTTATGTTGCCCTTATTTTCCATTTTAGTTGCTTATTTAAAGCAACATTATAGAGCAGTGTGACATAACCATTTGAATCAAATATGAGTTCATTGCACTCCAGTGAGTCATTTGTGGTTGCTCATGTCCCTGTCTTTGCCTGCCTTCAGCTGATTTCTTTCCTTTCCTTTGGTGCTATTTTTCAGAAATCTGTGTTCCTCCTGGAATGACCTCTTCTACCTGGTGTGGAAGGTTACATTTAGCAGTGTCATTGTGTTTTAAGAAGGCCTGAGTGCTACTCAGGTGATGCTGCCCTAAGGCCCTATTGCTGTCTGTTCCCATCTGTGCTCTCCCTATCTCAGTATTGAAACTGGGAGTCCCCATGAGCTTAGCCCAGACCCAGGTTCATAACTAAGCTTCTCTTACTCTCTGATCCATGGAGGCATGTAACATATGACCAAGGCAAGTGTACCCACAATGTGCAGGCAGGTCTTTGGAGGAAAGGAAGTTTAAGAGGCTGTAGCTGCATGTGTGTCAATACAAGAAGCTCTTGTTCCAGGAGGTGGGAGGTGTCCTAAACACTTGGGTTCAGGTGCTAGAGGAGTAAAAGCAGCAGCTATTCTGAGCAATGCTGGCAACAACATAAACATTTCACATAGTCCTTCCTTGGATTTCCCTGCTCCAAAGTAACGCAGGAGAAAAACCATTTTCTTATTTTGAAAGGGTATGAAGTTACAAGGTTTTCATCCTTTCACCTGAAGAAAGGGATTATGGAGTCCTAATTGACACAGATAATTTGTGCCAGAGGGAACTGACTCTTAGGATTTGAAAAGTTTGTGGTACTTTTGATTTCATGTAATCTCACCTTCTTTTTCTTGAGACAGAAAAAATACAATTCCAAAACAGATTTTATCTTAAATGACAAATAGAAACTTTGTTCTGAAAACGTCCATAAGGGTTGTTTTGACCACACAGACACTTTTAGTCAAATTTTATTAAATTTGAAATTACATTGATATTTCTCTCACAGTAAGTTTTAATCCTTACCAACTGTGTTTAACAAAGTGTCCTGACATTTTTTTATTGTTAGACAACTTCTTTATTTGTTTTTTCTGTCTAGTTTCTTCCTTGAATATCCTTCATTGCTGATGTTATTTTTCTTATCCATTCTCTTTCTGCCACTTCCTTCTTCTTACTCATTGGGTCTTCAAATTCTAAAAACACCTGTAAATATTTTGTAATTGGGATTGTGCCTCAGTGCACCTTATTTTAAATGAAAAGGTTAGTATATTGGCTTAAGGAAAATAGTTTAAGATTAAAAAGAAAACCAATTGTAATTTTACAAAATTATTCTGTTGGAATTTTTTTAAAGAATTTTTTTTTTCAAACTAAATCTTTTTGGGTTGCCATTTAACACAAGATTATAGGACTTAATCTGTGTGTACATATTAGCATAGGACAACAATTTGACTAATTTTGCATAAAGTTTCCTGTTCAATATAATCACACATGAATATATTTATTATACCGGTCTAGTGAGTATTGTTGTTATATTAATTTACTTACATTGCTGATTTTAGAGCAGGAGGAACCAATAACCAAGATATTTTTGCTGTGGGCTGTGTAATTGGTTTTCTTTTAGTATTTCTTTTATTAGAATTTTTCTTTAATTTTTTTTTAATTATCTAGTTCTTATGATGTAGTCATGTGTTAGTGTCTTCACTAGAAATCCTGTATTAGCCAAAGGACCAGAAACTTTTTTTTTTGCAATAAAGCTGGATCAGTCAGGAAAACAGCCAGAAGCAAATGAAATTTATTTCAATTTTCTTTTCCAAATGTACTCTTGCACAAAAGGAACACTTGTTTTATAAAAGGAGGATAAGAGGTTCAAAACAATATATAGTGGAAAACATAGCAATATCACTTAAATCCAGAGGGGGGGCACAAGACTGAATAATGACTGAACAATACCAACGGCCCAATCTGAAGTCTGCTAAGCTCAATGAGATCTTGCAACCATTGCCTTCAGTGAGTTTGGAATCAGGTCCACCAGGCATGTATTTCTGTTGCAATCTCCTCACAACTTAAAACATGATATTTTATTGTGAAATATATAGTTAGAAAAAAAAATGCAAATATTCCCCTCTCTGCTTCTTCCATTCCTATGTCCCTAAACTGGCAGAAACAGAGAAGGGTGTTCTGTGCCTCCTACTGATTAAGTGCAGTGTGAATGCAGGGGCAGTACTGCAGCACGGGATTTGGGTTGACATGCTGGGATGCACAGCTGATCTTGGACATGCGCAACAAACAAATGGTTGCTAGATGGGGAATTTATATAAGAATTCAATGGTGCAAGGCTGGAGTGATTTCATCATGGACAAATGCTGATGTCTGAACTGAAAACTGTACAGATCATTAATGAGCACATAGAACTGCATGGTCAGGACTATGGCATTATACACATACAATGCAGAGTTTTGTTAATGACCACTAGCTTCTGTAGCCTTAATCCCATACATGTTTTTTGGACTTTGAACTTTGACTATAGAAGGTGTAATTGGAGTCATGGAATTTGGGAAGGGGTAATGATTTATGCATGGAGGGAGATCAGTGTCCAAGGATTAGCATAAGGATGACCTATATGTGTTGACTATCTGGACACAGTGGGGGTTTAGAATGTCCATAGATTTATTACAAGAAACAGCAATACTCAGTAGCAGGGGAACATATTTGGCACTTAGAAAAAAGCTTGAGGTAGCTAATAACGTAGCTTCATTTACCTAGCACTATATTACTGAACCTTTTGACATTTTCTCCTTCATGATCTAACCTTGCCTCCATCTCCAATTTCAGCAGAAGAGAAAATAAATGTAGGTTAGGGTGAAACTATTTCTCTTTGTCCCTTTCCTTTTCTTCCTCCAGTGGTGTTAAACTGCAAGCAGTTCTCAAATGTTTTAAATATATTTATCTAAGTAAAACTGTCTGTATCAGAGCACTTAGCAGCTGGGTGTGCATTTACTTCTTGCTGTACATTCATCAAACTTGCTAGGTTATCAGCTACTCTTTAATAACAAATACTTGCCAGATGGACAACACCACAGATATAAGGCACTGAACGGAGGAAAAACGATTTCTCTGAGGGGCAGAGTCTTAACTGAAAGCTTTTAAACTAATATGTCACCCTCTCAAGTAAAACCTGTTAAGCACATACATATTAAGATTGATATAACTGAACCCTTTTTTAACAATGGTGTGTGATTTTGTGGTGGAGGTAACTGAATTCTTTGCATATACTTTTCTACAACCTAAGCTTATACCACTGTCATCTTTCCCATTGCCAGTGCCTTATTGTAGAACTCCAACATCCTGTATTCTACCTGTTTTCCTCTCTATTGGCTCTTCTACAGCCTTTATTACCACAGTATTTGAGTACCACTCACCAGTGCATTAAGTATTGTACCTGCCATCTGTCCAATGTTTTTCCCTGATCCTTTCTGTAGGGAGTGTAATGTGTTCACAAAGGTGCTCTGTTTTGATAGGATTTTTGTTGAGATAGATTTTTATAAGTGTGTAAAAACAGATGGTCTGCCTTGACCTTAGAGAAGGTGAGGAAGTCAGTGATGTTCTAAGTTCCCAATTCATGGGGGCCTTTACCCCAGAAAATGGACCAGCCTCTGAAACAGCTGTGTTTTCCTGAGAGGAGAAACCCTGAACTTGTAAAAGGTACTGTTGGACCTTTCCAAATCTCAGTAGATAATTCACAGAACCTGAGCCTAGACCAAAAGACACTTCAAAGAAAAGAAGACCTTTAATTTTATTTGGGTGCTTTTGAAATCCCCCAGGACTGATTTGCAGTGATCCTGGAAACTTTTGTTCCCAAAGAGACAGTTGTTATTGTTGGCCCTTTCTTCCGTTCCAGACTGGTGCTACAGCTGAGTTTGCCAATCTGTCAGGACACATTTTAAGGCTGCCTCAACAGCAAAAGCATTGCTTTTTTCTGCAGGCTATCAGCCAGGCCTTCCAGGAAGACATCACATACTGCTTTCATTCATTTTTGGAAGCCTTCTCCAGCAGTTTTTAAAAACTTTTCTCAAGTCTTGCCCAGCTTCCTGTTGGCCATCTCTGATTCCTGAAAATGCTTTTGTTACTCATTTCATTTCGATTTGAGAGGAGAAATTAAGAAACTCTAGAAATTTAAAAGAAGTTGTTTGGAGAGGTAGGTAGTTCTGCGGTACAATTCCATTTGTGAAATTCAGAGTATATTTCTGTGTGTGCTGTCTTTTGTTACATGATATTTTTGTAGCTTTTTGTACTGTAGACAAATATGCAGACAGCTGAAATCTGCGTTTGTCGAAAAGAAATTCTGTGACCTGGAAAGACCAGCTAGTGCATGAACTTATTTAAATGAGTAATTTAACAGTGTTTTTCCATGTTTTTCTCACTAAACCAAGGGTCTTACTGTTTCCCTTAGCCTGACACTGAAGCACCTTCTATAACAAATAGCTTTAAAATGGCACAATTGATTTTAACCTGAAGAAGTAATGGATGAATGAATTAGATAAAAAAATAGAAGTACATGTCCAGAGTTGAAGCATGGAGTTTAAAGACCTGCAAGTTGCAAGGCTTGTTGAGAAATTGTGATTCTAGTTGGAAAAGTACAACTTGTTCTGTTACTGTGCTCAAAAAAGCTGAAGAATCTTTAAGAATAAACATCAGGGCTTCTTGTTAGACATGGAAGTCATCTGACTATCAGGTTATAACTAAATGATAGCACTTACTGCTAGAATTATCTCTATCTCTGCTTAGTTATACAGGTTTCTCTAAGGATGTGGTTCTTAAACTCATTTAGTAAATCTTGGTGATATAACCACAGTGATTTTGGCCACGGTTTTTAGTTAAACTTTTAAATCTTGGAATATAGATAAAGATTCTATTGCAATTGGTAGTATGTGATTTTATATCGAAGCTGACTCCCACTTCAAAACAAGACCACTGCTAACATCAGTTTTTCTGGTCATTGTCCTCCTTATATAGGCAAGAACAGTAAGAGTAAATTCATGTCAGAGCTGTAATGTACAGGAATCCTACACTAAGATTTTTGGGGTTTACCTCATATTCATTTTTTTTCACAGTTTAATTTTATTCTAGCTTATGTACTAATGTATTACTATGTAAAAATTCTGTTTTTTAACAAAAGTGTCCAATAAAATCTTTTCAGGTGCCATAGAGTTTTCCAGACTCCCACTGAGAGATCATATCTATTAATTTCATCAGGGCACAAGGTCTAACAGGAAGAGCTGTAGCTCTTTAAAACTGTTTCTATAAAGTGTCTCAGGTCAGTGACCTGCAGAGATCATACAAAACAGTAATAGATGCAAAGGCTCTGTTCTGAGCAGAGTTTGTCTGGGTGGCTTCACCAACAGCACTAAACACCATTTAGAGCTGTTTAGTATCACAGTGTTCTGCAAGACAGGATAAAGATCGACAAAGTCCATTAATTCAGATGTTTTGGAGTAATATTTTAAAGCATTATTATGAATAATGTCTATCTGATATTGCTCTGCAGGTCTCAATCAATCAGGGTCTGGATCCATACAAATACAATTTCTCATAAATGTTCATCTTTAGTATTTACATTATGCAGAGCCCATGCTGTTAGGGAAAGGGTGCTGTGAAGCTGTGTGCTTAATGAGATTGATAAAGAAACCTGTACTGTAACTTGTCTTTGCAGTGTTACCCTATTCTGTTGAAAGGCTGGGGAGATTTATGATGCACAAAGTACAAATTGATGGCTTTTCTGGAGGATAAGATATATGACCTGGAAATGCCAAGTTCAGCATAGTGCAGAATTAAAGAACTGCTTTTCTGACAAGAAGGTTTGGAATTCGATGCCACAGGAGCAAGGAAGCAAAGCTGCAAAAAATGAAAGTTGCAAATTGAGGCAGTGGATTAGTGATCTGTAACTAAGAGATGATTAATCCAATGGTATTGTCTCAATATCAGACACCTATTGAACCACCTGCTGAGAAAAAAAGGGAGATTTCTCTAACAAATGATATTATAGGAAATAAACAGGAACAAATATCTTCTTAAGATGTCTTAAATGGAAAGACATGTTGTTCATAATCTGAATAAAAGACGTACAAAAATATCTGTGAAGGAGAAATGGACAGTAAATATCCTGTTTTCCAAGTGCAAAAGTTTAGAAATTTAATAGTAATATTGGATGGAATGATCAATCAGGCAAGTCTTGGTCTGCTGAAAATACACATGAGAATAAAAAACTTCATGTGGAACAGCATAAATAATAAGGGTGTGGGAGGTAGAGAAGACAAGAAAAGAAGAGAAAAGTTCAAATGATCTTTTGGGTTTTATGAAAAACAGAAAAGACAATATCTTGGATGTGAGAGGTTGGACAGCTGACTGGTGAAAACAGAAAGTTTTGGCTTTGTGGAGCACTGAACTTTGTCACACTTTACTAAAAATTGATGTCACTGTCCTAACTGGCTGCTAGGGACCTACTTTTCTCAGCTGGAAATCAGCTTGAATTAGTGGTAAGAGAAGTAGCAACAAGAACTAGGGGTATAAAGACAGCAAAGATATACATGTTTAAACTCAGTGTGCCAAAAACACCATGGACTGTTGTGGCAAGGACTATGAAGGCAAGGCATTTTTCACTAAATAATTTACCCATGCTACAAGGCTGACTACTGAGCTAGGGGAACTGGTAATTCTCATTAAGGAGAAGAAATTTTATTTAACTGGCGTTACTGAAATCTGGTGGGAGGATTTGTATGACTAGAATGTTAAAATACATCATACACAGTGCATGAGAAATTGAGGGAAACTGAGCCCGGCCCTCCACAGGTCACAGCAGAGGGACATGTTTTGGCTCTTTCCTAGGCAGTGTAAAGTGATTGAGCTTGGCATTGTTTATGGAGGAGCAATCTGCTCAGACCCTGGCTGCCTTACTCAGACAATACTGAAGTCTTCGTGAGATTTGCAGAAGAGAACCTACTCCTTCTGCAGTGCCCAGCTGCAGTGGATTCCTTCCCCAGCCACGTTCATAGGTGTGCATTGGACACTTAAGAAGGAGGTATTTTGCAGAGACCAGCAAAATGTTTTCATTCTCTTTCTATCCTTTTATTGCTCAGTGCCCCACTCAGCGAAAGTATCTCAGGCTTAAGAGATTAAAATTTCTTAAAGAAACAATTTTATTTACTTCTCTAATGTAGAGGTTTCAACATTTTGATGTGGGATCAATGGACAAATTTTCCACATTTGCTGGACAAGATATTACTGCTCTTGTGAGCAGAAAACCATGGAGTATTTAAACAGACCTCAAAGAACTGGGACTGCGAGAAAGTACACTTGGAAGATTGTTGTCAAGGCCTCTAAATTACTATAATTATTACAATTACTAACATAATAGAAACTTGAGCATGGTCCTAGAAGGAGCATGGACTTAGCTGAAAAGTACTGAGCTAGGTATAGGATATATAAAGCTTGCTATAACACTCAATAAATGTCTTTGATCACCAATTGGAATCCATGCCTCATACGCCACATTTTGATAAGTCAGGTCAGCCTTATCTGTGACATGAACAAATATCCACAAAGCACAGGATGTATTCCTCTGAGATTTAAATCAAAGTGGATTTCATAAACGAAAAACAGGCTGTTTGTTTTGGGGTTTTTTTCTCTCTTCTCTCAGAGATGCTTATAAATATCTATTTATAACCCCTCTCATGGGACAGACCCTGCATTACTAGATGTAGTTGGAGATGAACACATCCTTCACTGGACTGAGCAATAGATGATGAAAAGCAGAGTCCATTCCAATGTCCTATAAATAATGTATAAAAAACTAAAACAAACAAACATAAAACCCCTTTGACACTTTATTTAGTGGGTTCACCAGCACTGGTTTCAGTGCTCAAAAGAACAGTTTCAAAAGTGGTTTTTTGTCTTTGTTTTCAACTTTGTCTTTGTCTTTTTCTTTCTTTCTTTCTTTCTTTCTTTCTTTCTTTCTTTCTTTCTTTCTTTCTTTCTTTCTTTCTTTCTTTCTTTCTTTCTTTCTTTCTTTCTTTCTTTCTTTCTTTCTTTCTTCTTTCTTTCTTTTCTTTCTTTCTTTCTTTCCTCTTTTTCTTTTTTCCCCCCACACCTCTTACCAACTTATTAAAATATTGCCAGGCTAAAAAAGAAAGCTCAGAACATATGTTAGCAGGGAATAAAACCTTGACATCTTTTTAAAGGCAGATTCCTTTTATTTTCAGTGGAACACAACACCCCAATTTAAAGATTTGCCTGTCATCTTCCTTTTTACTATAGCATCATGGCCAGAGTTTAAAGGGGGTACATTTTAAGGCTTATAACAAGAGAAACTCAGTGGAATAATGAACGTGTAAATCTCCTGGCTCCATTGGAGGTCACTAGCATCCAGAATGTTTAGCCTTTTTCAGGATCAGGCCCTGTATGAATCACATTGGTTCTTCTGTAACTGTTAATTCCGTCTCTCAGACCTGAAGAAATAACTTGCTGCTTTTCAGCCAGAACAATCAAAGTGACAGGAATAGATTAATGTCATCAGCAGTACTGGATTTTTGCATATTGTCCGTAATACAAGCTAACCAAATTAAAGAACCAGTAATTCTGTAGGCAAAATCTTTGCTTTCAGTAAATGCTGAAAAAGCAACACAGTTTCTCTGTTGCTGGCACCTTAGTCCCAAGATTGAAAAGGAATTTAGGATTAAAGTGCTCTTATATCAAAATTTTCATATGTGATTAACGGGAGATGAATAGCAGGTGTTAGAAAATTGTACATTGATGCTTCAGATCAGCTGCAGTGCCTTCTTACTGGCTTCTCTGGGGTTACATCTGGGATAACATTTTTCTAATTTTTTCTATTTACTGCAAGTTTGTCACTTCACCTTTTCTATAAAGCCCAGAAGATAATTTATAATGCCGGGAACACATAAAGCACTGAGGAGCTGGCAAAGGCGGCGGCTTTACCCGGTCGCGGGGGGCAGCAGCGGAAGCGGCGGTGGCGGTGGTCTGAGCTGGGTCAGCTGGCGCGGGCCCAGCGGATCGCCGCATCCGCCGCCCCTCCGTCTCTCGGCCACGGTCCACTCCAGGGCGCGTGCCGTCCGGGCAGCGGCGGCGCCTCCTCGTCCCCCCCTTCGGGAGCACGGGGCTGGCCCCTTGCCTGCGGCGGCGAAAAAAGC